>JAJPUD010000098.1:601370-690741 GCA_023553655.1 Myrmecobius fasciatus | reverse complement strand
TCTCTCTCTCTCTCTCTCTCTCTCTCTCTCTCTCTCTCTCTCTCTCTTTCTGTGTGTGTGTGTGTGTGTCTCCCTCTCTTTCTCTCCCTCTCTGTCTGCCTGTGTCTCTCTCTGTGTGTCTCTGTGTCTTTACGCCCCCCTCTGTCTCTCTTTCTGTCTCTGTCTCTATTTCTTCCTGTCTCACTTCTGTCTCTGTCTCTCTTTGTCTCTCTCTGTCTCTGTCTCTCTGTCTCTCTGTCTGTCTCTGTCTGTCTCTCGCTGTCTTTCTGTCTCTCTGTTTTTCTGTCTCTCTTTCTCTATCTCCTATCCTTTTCCTTCTCTGTTTCTTTCCCTGTTATAGACTCATTCCAACTGTTTGGGACACCATAATCTCTCCCAGTTTAACCCAAACCATGGGCTAGATTTTACAGAAAAGTCTTACAAACCAGAGGATCCTTAGTGAAGGCCAGACCTTTACTGCACCTGCAAAGCAGCCAGTCTGTAACCTGTCTGCATAGCCTGTTATATTCCTCCCTAGGGTTTGGAATTTTGCAGTCTCTTGCAAAATTGCTACAGTACACGTGGCACCTGAAATTATATACTACAGCATCAATATACATATCAGCACTGAGCAGTACAAGGATGATTAACCCAGCATCCCAGGTAATCACCTTAGGGTACTATTCATAGCAAATATACATCATCAATACATGCAAGAGACAGAGCACAATGTAAGGCATCATTTGACAGGCTGCTTCAGTCACTACAGGTCTAAATCTCATGCAGAATATATCACATGCATATGACACAGGACTTCATGCATAGCCATACAATACAAGCAAATGTGCATAACAGCAAGCAAAATTAAGCAGGAATAAAACCAGGAGGCCTATAAATAACCAAATGTACAAAGCAGTAAAACTGTGTGCACGTGGCTCACAGAAAAACTCAGGCTTCTTAACAAAGAATGTAGTTACCAACCATAAATGAAACGGATACCACACAAATTAAGGTCTGGGGAGAAAATAACAGCAAACATTGAGAAATACTTACATGTGTGGTAATTAATACATGTATCAATGTATAATTACATGCAAGACACATGTTATCATTCAGTCATATCTGACTCTTTGTGACCCCATTTGGGCTTTTCTTGACAAAGATACTAGACTGGTTTGCCATTGTCTTCTCCAGCTCATTTTACAAATGAGGAAACTGAGGCAAACAAGGTGAAATGACTTGCCCACTATCACACAACTGGTGACTGAGGCCAAATATGAACTCAGGAGTTTTCTTGATTCCAGGTGTGATTTTTTCAGTGAACCACCCAACTGTCCCACATTTCATGGGTTAAATTAGCATCATTATCTGACTACATGTGTAGTCAATCAGCAAATATTTATTAGAAATCTACTGAATGATAGTCATTGAGCTAGGCATAGGGGATGTAAGTACAAAGAATGAAACAATCACTACCTAGAGTGAATTTTATATACAGTATAAAAATAAAGTTAAGCAGACATGTAAGAAGTAGTTAAATGCAAGATTGCTTGGAAAGGAGGAAACTAGTAGTTGGGGGAATCAGGAAAAGCTTCATGAAGAAGGTGGTACTAAAGCAACACTTTAAAGGAAGGGAAGAATTCTAGAAGGCAGAGGCAAGAGGAGGACAGTTTGACTATTCTTTGAATCATAGAATACAGGAAATAGAGCTGTGTCCAGTGAAGTTGGAAAGGGGTCAGGCTGTAAAGGGCTTTAAAAGTTAAATGGGGGAGGGAGGTGATGGAGGGTGCACAGGGAGGCAGGTAGGTGGCTCAATGGATAGAGCATCAACTTTGGAATAAAGAGGACCTGAGTTCTAATTCAGCCTCAGACATTTACTAGTTGTATGATTCTGGGCAAGTCACTTAACCCAGATTGCTTTCAAAACCCCCCACAAAGAAAAAGCTAAATGGAGAATAAATTTGCTATTTAGTCCAAAAGAAATAAGAAGACAGGGAAGTTGAGTATAGAAATTATATGGTCAGTTGTGCTCAAGAATAATTATCTGGTGACAGTGGTGAGCCTTGAAATAGGGAGACCATTTTGACCATTTTACCTAGTCTACCATAAATAAGTCTGGCAGGGCAGCTAGTTGGTGCAGTGGGTAGAGCACCAGCCCTGAACTCAGGAGGATCTGAGTTTAAATCTGGTCTCAGAAACTCAACACGTCGTAGCTGTGTGACCCTGGGAAAGTCACTTAACCCCAATCACCTCAGCAAATAAATAAACAAATAGGTCTGGAAGTTAGTCTCAACCCTCTTGGAAGCTGCTGACTTATCTATCCCTAAATCTGTTCAACATGATGGTATGGGCTGGTTTGCAATCTTCATCAGAAGGACAGTCCTGCCTTCCTAAAACTGAGCTTGTAGAGTACCTAGGCTCCCTAGTTGAGCTATATTCTATACCTTAACAGTCTGTATCCCAGAAGTCACAATGACTGAAACAATAAGCAGAAAATGTTTTGCCTTTGCATTCAGGCTTCTTCCATTATTTGGACTGGTCGTTAGCATATGGTACAGATAGTCTTTTTCATTCAAAATGTCTCTCTTTTTTTGAGCCACTGTCTGGGTCAAATAGTCTTTGCATGACTGACAGACAATGTCTTTCACTTAGTGTCCTTCTGTTGAGTGTCCATTAGTCTCAACTTGCCAATAATGGAATCCAGCTAAACCTTCAACTGGCAATAAGTGATTGTGATAAATTGACTTTCCAGGGTCCTGCCAATCTTTGGGGCTATTTTGTAAATGGACAAGTTGCCCAATCTCTCCACAACTATTTAGCTTTTCCATTGAAATGCTAGCTTGTAAATCCCAGAAACTCACATTTTTAAGCAGAACTCTGTAACCTTGTTGAAAATATTGACATTGAACTTCTGTTTGATATAGTCATTTATTTCTATTAATGTTATTTTGAGTTTAAATTGTAGGTGGGTGAGAGGCAACTTTCAGCTTCTCTGTCAGTTTAGAGAAAAACAAGTTGTGAATAGTCTTCCATCCTCAGTGCACAAGTCAATAAGGAGATAGGGTTCAGGTGGAAACATTAGCAGGTTAGGTTGAAGTCAATAGTGTGCATGTAATAGGAAAGTCACAAGTTGGCTTCTCTCAGATTTGTTCTGGTCTCAACATCTCCAACTTGGCCATTAGTGTGTGGCTGAAATATTCAAGCTATCTGTTTTCCTATGCCTTCAAAGTCACCAGGCCAGGAATTCAAGAATTTGATCTATTGGCAGTTGGAGTTCAGAAATAATTCCCTCAGGGTAGGACACAAGTTTTAAGAAGCAAAAAAAAAAATGTTATGTGGCTTTCTACCTCCTTGGTCCACTTCCTATTAGAACCACTAACTATTAAATAGAATGACAGATGAGAGTATCCATAGAAAAAAAGGGAAGGGAGAACAAGAGAGAATGGGGTGAAAAGAACAGCAGGAAGGAGAGGTTCTGGCAGTAGTTAATAAAAAAAAAAACAATGACTCCTTCTTCAGTGGTAAGTACAAGGGCTTCTACTCTAAGTGCATGTCCCCAAATAACCCATTTGCTGCCACACAGAAATGATATAGCTCCTTACCACAGTGGAGACTCAAATATTTTCTATTCCTGGGAGGAATTTCTATTTTTATCTTTATTGGCTTTTTTTTCTTTTTTAATGTTTTAAATTCCATGACAATTAAAGCTTAGCTCTTTCTCTCTTTTATAGTCTCTGGGAATTTTGTTGATCAGCAGTGTTTTGACACTTGATTATAGCAGTAAAGAAGGTAGCAGTAAAGGTAGCCAAATGGGAGAATGGGGCCCTGCAGCCAATGATGCTCAAACAGGCAAAGGGGAATCATCAGCTTGTGCTCCTCTTACCTTGCAATCTAGGAAACTGTTAAGAATGAGAACTGATATATAAAATCTTACTCTTATCTGAGAATGATAATGTTGTCAAAAGTACCTTGAGGGCACATTTTGCTCATAATAGAACACAGGATGAAAGTAAACATTTGCTTTGCTGGATATTGATATATGGAGATCATAAATTCTCAAAATGATGAGACATGAGAGTGACTCTAGACCTTCTCTAGTACATCCAAGAAAATTTTGGTGATGCAGTAGATTTCCTGCTTGATAGTTGAGACCATTGTTAGTTGTCCTGACCGACGTCTAACCCCTCAACCCAGATGACTGGAGGAGAGAGTGAGGCTAGTCACTTTGCATGGCCTACCCTCACTTAAATCTAATTCACTTCCAAGTGAAAGCATCACCCTCCTGATGTCACTGGTCCTCTTTGAGAAAGAAAGACAAATAACAACAGTCATGTTATCTGCTATGAACCTTCAAAATGATGTGACTGAGAAAATACTCCATGATAAGGATTGGAAAGAATTCCACTACTTTATACCCTACCTGATCCTTCAGATAAACATTTATCCCTGGCACAGTATCTCAGTGCAACACAAAAAGGTTATGTGCCAAAGCCCTATTATATGAGATTTATAAAGAATAAATTAAAGGTCTTCTCACAGGGAAGGCATTAACATATGGTAAGGACCAGAAAAGGTTTCCTGCAGAAAGTGGGATTTTACCTGAAATCTGAAGGAAGCCAGGGAAGAGAGGGGTTAGAAATAAGGAGGAAGAGTGATTCAGACCAAAATTGGGAAATAGTATGTTTCACAAAGTAAAAACTCTGGAAGTCAGAAGACCCAAATCCTTTCTCTCCCAAGATCTTATCAATTCTGCCTCTAAAATAGAAGTATAAATTATTCTCTCCACCAATAAGGAAAATCTTACATAAATGACTGGCTTGAACCTTGAATTACATGTTAAACCACCATTTTTTAAAGTAATGAAACATTTTCAATCATATTGCTCTCACTAAAATTTGAATAATAATAAAACAGTGAAAGCAAAGTAGAATTAAGTATTGTTAATAAGCAAAATAAATTTTAAAATATCATTTATTTAATCTATTTCCTTTTTGTTTCTATGTATGTTTTCTAATGTGTAGAATATATTAATAAGGCAACGCATATATAATTTATTATAAAATAAATACATTGAGAATGCTTGCTCAACATTTTTTATTCATGGAGTTCATGATCTGAAAAAGTGTGCCTAAGAAAACAGGTGTCAAGTTGAATGTGAATTACTGGAAGGAATATTGAAACAAGTCATCTCCTACAAAGACCCATCCAGATCTAAGCTAATGATTCTGTGGAGAAAGATTATTCCCATATTCTTTCAAATAAGTGATTCTAAGTGCAGACTATGAGCTCTCCTATTAGAGTGTCAGTTCCTGCAGAATAGAGATTGTACTATATCTAGATAGATATTTATTTATTTAATATATATATATATATATGTTGTATAATATATAAAAACCTGTAGATCTCTTTATAGCTGTATCTAGATATCTATATAGATACACATATATGTGTGCACATATGTATGTTTATATCTATTTCTGTATCTGGTATTATGAATCAGAAGTGGAACTTGAAGCCACATTTTCCTAGTTTAGAGGCCAATTTATTCTCCCTTGCCTCAGCTTCTTCTTTTCTGTTTCTACATGCTCTTTATTAGGTGAGTGCTTGCTGAATTCACATCAAGTGAATTGTTACCTCTGAGTAATCAGCCCACATTGGATTCTTTTAACTCTTGGAACTCATCACCTTCTTGATCCTTTCTTCATCAAGATATTAAAGTAAAATCTTATTGATTTAGCATAAAAAACCATGTGCTAGACCTTGATCTAGATCTTTTCATGATATCTTTTGTTTTTACATATCTTCATTTCCTCATATATTCAGGGGCATGCTAGGCCAGCTCTTATAGGCGGCTGACTATTAAATTTACTTTAAAATTGACATATACTACAAGCCATGGCTCAATTTATTAATTTGTGGATTTCTAAACTTTGGAAAGTGATGGAGAAAGTTTCAATAATGAGAATTTAAATGTGTGTTGTATATATATTTTGGTGAGGATAGATCATTGTCAAACATTTTCTAATCCACTTCTACATATTTCCCTGCCCCATTTCCTACTCAGAGAAGCTGACAACTTTGTGCATTTCTGCCTCACTCCTACCCAATTGATATGCAAGTAAAGACATCATCTTCATGATGCCATTGTCCTCTTCAAAAATGAAGGACAAACAACAACAACCCAGAGAGGGATCTTCTATAGCAAAGAATAAGAAGAAAAGCAGTCAAATAGAATTAAGCAATGTATCTACCAAGTTAGCCATATTCTCTCACCTTTGCAGAGGAGTCTAGTAAGTAAATCTCCTCATCTCTTCTTTAGAACCAAGCTTGGTTATGATAATTGTACAGCATTCAGTATTTTGTTATTGTTTTTCCAATTTCCGTTGTATTGTAACTGTATGTATTTTTTTGTTCTGCTTGTTTAACTTTGCATCAGTTCTAGTATGTTTTTTCATGCTTCGCTGCATTCTTCATATTCATCATTTCTTTTGAGCAGTTATATTCTTATAGCTATTTTATAAGTGAGGGATATCTACATTGATTCTAGTTCAAAAACACAATATCTTGGCTCTCAAAGAGCTTATAAATTGTACTGGAGGAGGAAAGATACAATATCTATAAATAAATACAAGGTATTTGGGGAAGGAAATAGCACTAACAACTGTGGAAAATCAGTGGAAACTTCCTTGAAACAACCTTGAAAGAAGGTAAGGATTTTGAGAGTCTGTCATCAAAAGAAAGTACATTCCAGGAACAGAGACTGGTGATGAAATGTCAGGACAAGAAAATGGAAGGTAGAATTCTTTGGCAGTAATATGAAGTTTATGGAGTATATCAAGGGGAGTACTATCAAGGTGATCTGGTGTCACAATGAAAGAAGAGGATATTAATGTATGAAAGTAGGCTTTGTAATCATGAAAAGCAAGAATCTATAATAGGGTATTAAAACTAATGTGAAAATAAGGCCATACCCAGTATTCTCTTTAGGAAAGACAAACAAAAACTCTTGAGTGAGTTAGAATTGTAGTAATGTCATTAGGTGACTCTTAAAAGACAGTGAAAAAGTTAGTGAGTTGAGGTGGGTTTCTGCAGGATCCTCAATGAGACTGGTGGAAGATATAACAGAGATGGAGAAGATATTGCAAGAAGTCACATGGGACCTGAAGAGTGGATATAACCATCAAGGAGAGTGGAGTCAGGGCAACAGGAGTGAGGTCATATGGGGCAGAATGTGAATCAGTATAAATTCTGTGTTTGGGGAACCCTTCTAGACTACAGAGCCCAAGGCAGTGAGTAATCCATCATTTCCCTCCCCCCTGGACTCCTTCATAGGAGCCTGATGTCTTTTCTTTCTGAGAATAAGTAGAAGAATCTGTTTACCATTTTTTGTTTTAAATATTTACTTTTGTCTTCATAAACTGTGTTAAACACAGCCATTTGCTAGTCTGGGTGTGCTTATTGGGAATACAATTGGGAGGCGGGAATTGAGATATAGGATGCTGGGAGAAGAGAGAGAACTAGATTTAGTGCTTAGGTGTTGTGCCAGAGCACTGTCTCTGCCTAGGGGCTAGTAGTTAAAAATTAGAGAGAATTATAGATCCATTTGTTAAAACTTCTCAGAGCAGAGAAAGAATGTTTAGGCTAGGACACTCATCTAGGCAATCATTCTGGAGTAGGATAGAGGGATGAAAAAGAGAAACTGAATAATCCAGTCTGCTCCCTCATTCTACCACTGCTACATTAGATTGAGGAATTTATATCTTATCCTAGAAAACAGGGAGGTACTGAATATTTTGACAAGAGGAGTGACATAAGCAAAGATTATTTTGACTATGTAAGAAAGATGGGAGAGAAGAGAGACTGGAGGATGGAAGAACAGCCAGAATAAGGATTTTGTGGTCTCCCCCAAGGCCCACTATTGGTGGTTATCTTAGTCTGGAAAAATGTCTCACTCTGACCTTTTGTTGGCTCTGCCACTCCAGAACTCAATTTGAAGAGTTATTTAAAAGTTGTTTAGAGGGGAATGTTAAGAGACTTCATCTGGATTGCTGCCTATACTCCCAAGGAGCTCACATTCTAATGGAGGAGATAACATGCAAACACCTATGTACAAACTATATACTGGATTAAGACAATGAAAATTCATGGGGTTGGAAGATGGAATGTCTTGTTTAAGGACCAGCAAAGAGGTCTATATCATTGTGTTATAGACTACATTAGAAAGGTTTATATGGTATAAGAAGAATAAAAAGAAAGATAGTGGATGGGACCTGGTCAGGAAAGGCTTTGAATGCCAACAGAGGATTTTATATTTGATCTTAGAGATGATATAGAGCTACTAGAGTATATTAAGTAGGAAGGTGAGCATGCCTTAGGATAGCTAAGTGGAGAATGGACTGAAGTACAAAAAGACTTGTAGGCAATCCAAGTTATTGCAGTGGTCCAGGTGTGAGATGAGGATGGTGGCAGTTTCACAAGAGAGAAGGGGCATATTTGAAAGATGTTATATAGGTAAAATTGACTGGACTTGGCAACAGATTAGGTGTGAGAAGTAAGAGAGAGAGAAATCTTATATGACACCTAGTGTCTTGAGCTTGGTGACTAGGCATGTGTTGGTGCTATGGACAGTAATAAGGAAGTTCAGAATAGGAAGAATTTAAGGAGAAACAAAATGAGTTCAATTTTGAGTATGGAGAGTTTCAGATGTTTCTTTTCTTTTTGTTTTTTATTAAAGCTTTTATGTTTATATGCATGGGTAATTTTTCAACACTGATCCTTGCAAAACTTTTTGTTCCAAATTTTTCCTTCCTTCCCCCCACCTCCTCCCCTAGATGGCAGGTAGTCCAATACATGTTGACTATGTTAAAATATATGACAAATCCAATATATGTACACATATTTATATAATTATCTTGCTGCACAAGAAAAATCAAATCTAGAAAGAAAAAAAAAACCTGAGAAGGAAAACAAAATGCAAGCAAACATCAACAGAAAGTGTGAAAATGCTATGCTGTGATTCACACTCAGATCCCACAGGCCTCTCTGTAGGTGTAGTAGCTTTCTTCATCACTGAACAGTTGGAGCTGGTTTGAAACATCTCATTGTTGAAGAGAGCCACATCCATCACAATTGGTCATTACATAATCTTCTTGTTGCCGTGTACAATGATCTCCTGGTTCTGCTCATTTCAGTTAGCATCAGTTCATGTAAGTCTCTCCTGGCCTCTATGAAATCATTCTGCTGGTTGTTTCTTATATAATAATAATATTCCATAACATTCATATAACATAATTTATTCAGCCATTCTCCAATTGATGGGCATCCATTCAGCTTCCAGGTTCTAGCCACTACAAAAAGGGCTGCCACAAACATTTTTGCACATGTGGGTCCCTGTCCTTCCTTTAAGATCTCTTTGGGATATAAGCCCAGTAGAAACACTGCTGGGTCAAAGGGTATGCACAATTTGATAACTTTTTGAGTATAGTTCCAAATTGCTCTCCAGAATGGTTAGATCCATTCACTGTTCCACCAACAATGTATCAGTGTCCCAATTTTCCCACATCCCCTCCAAGATTCATCATTATCTTTTCCTGTCATCTTAGCCAATCTGACAGGTGTGTAGTGGTACCTCAGAGTTATCTTAATTTGCATTTCTCTGATCAATAGTAATTTGGAGCACCTTTTCATATGACTAGAAATAGTTTTATCTGAAAATTGTCTATTCATATCTTTTGACTATCAATTGGAGAATGACTTGAATTCTTATAAATTTGAGTCAATTCTCTACATATTTTAGAAATGAGGCCTTTATCAGAACCCTTAAATGTAAAAATAATTTCCCAATTTATTGCTTCCTTTCTGACCTTGTCTGCATTACTTTTGTTTGTATAAAACCTTTTTAACTTAATATAATCAAACTTATCTATCTGGTGTTCAGTTATGAGTTCCAGTTCTTCTTTGAACACAAATTCCTTCCTTCTCCACAGATCTGAGAAGTAAACTGCAGGATATCCATTTCAAAATGACCAATACTCACTTGGAGGTACAAGACTGGAGGCCAGTAGAAAGTTTAGGGTTAGTTAATTAAATTCAATAATCATTAGCATAGATGATAATTGAATCCATGAGAGCTGAATGAAGATTCTGTCAAAGATACTGAGATAGATAGGTAGTAGGAGAGCTAGAAAAGTATAATGTCATGAAATCCCAGAGAGAGAAGAATTTTCAAGAAGAAAGAGAAGAGATTGACAGTGTCAAAGGCTGTGTCAAGGTCAGTAAGCATGAGGCCTGAGAAAAGATCACTAGATTTGGCAATTAAGAGGTCCCTAGTAACTTTGGAGACAGCAGATTTGATTGAAGGCAAAATATAGAGTTCAGGAGAGAATAAGAGGAAGAGATGGGAGTCAGGATGCCAACAGCAAGACTGCATGAGCTACTTGGCAATCTGGGCAGGGAAAGTCACTTCATAACTGCTGTTTTGCCTTTCATGACTTGAATCTCAATAGACTGTCCTAAGGATATTAGAAGCTGAGATCCAGTGTAAGCTAGGTTCCTTTACAAGGTAAACTTTCAAGATGGGGAGACTTAGGATTTTCAGCTCAACCTAAGCAAGAGTAATTATCATAAGAGTAAGGAAGTAAAGACATTGCTGAAATTATGACATTACTAGGATCATTAAGGGAGTGGCAAGTAATATTTGATATTAATAATTTTCTTTCATTATATTAACAATTTTCTGTCAAAGGAGATGTTGTATACCCAATTATTCATACTATGCCATCTTAATAACTACTAAACTTGGGCCAATAAGGCTCAAGGCACAACAGATGCTGTGTTGACAAAACCCTCTCAAGACTCTAGACACTAAGCTATAATACTGTATTTCTTTCTTTCTTGTGACTCCCTTTGAAAAAAGTTGAACCTTTCCTCCTGGACACAGGAAAGTCTGTTTATTTTTCTTTGTTTTAAAATGTTTACTTTGTCTTTATAGTGTTGACCACAGGCTTTTGACAGGATAAATGTACTTATTAGAAATAGAAGACAATTGAAAGGGAGTATTCCCAGGAAAGAGGAAGAGGTAGATCTAAAACTCAGGTGCTTTGCCAGAGTACCATCTCTGGCTAGGGTCTCAGAGTGAAAAAGCTGTATTGAAAATTATACATATAATTTGATACATTTTTCCAGAGTAGAGAAATGTTTATACCAGCAACTATATCTAAGCACTGATTCAGTAGTAGGGTGAAGAAGGTAAATAGGAATGGTTGAAAGACCTTGTCTACTACTACATATTCAAGATTATTTTGGCAGCTTAGTGGATAATGGATTGGAAACATCAGAGAATGGAAAAAGGGAAATGTTAGGAAACTATTACAGTATCTTTGGCAAGAAGAGAAAAGGATCTTAACTAGGCAGAATAGAGAGAAAGGAATAAAAGCATAAAATATTTTGGAGGCAAAATAAAAAAGACTTGGCAACATATTGGACAGGATAAGGGTACTGAGAGAAAGGGAAGAGTCAAAGGCAACTGAGATTTCAGCCTCTGTATCTACAATATTTATTCATCAGTAGAAGGATGGAGGTTTAGAAGAGTAGAATATATATATTGTATATATTTTGAATTTGATGTACCATCCAGGTATATCAGGTAGAGAGATCAGGTAGAGAGATCTGTGCATCAGGCTGTTGGAAATTTGGTTCTGAAGTTCAAAGAAAAGATTAGAACTGGATATAGAAGTTGTAAGTACTTAGATATTTTTTACATTCCAACTCCCTCTTCCATTTGAATCAGGTGGAAGAAAAATTAGTATTTGTTTGAAATTATTCAGAGTGGAAATTGACTAATGGTTAGAGGCTAGACCTAGAGAGAAAGAAATGATGATGATGTAAAGGAAGGAAGAATATTATCTTTTAAGAAGGGAAGGGATTCAAAGACTGAAGGGCTCTACAGATGCATTGCGAAACTGGTGGACAGACAGCCATGCTACAGTGCTAGGGAAGTACAAAAAGAAACACTAAGATGCTGAGGAAAGAGTGAAAAAAATTACCACCCTCTTCGTGAGTAGTGAGTCAAGACAGGGCTTGGGAAGTACATCTACCCAAGGGATTCTAAACGACTCTAGGACCAGCAGCTGCTCAATGAGGCTATCTGCTTTGTTTTCTCTTTTTTTTTTAAATACAACTTTTGTGTGTTAGATTATGAAATGCTTGCAAATGAGGAATTGGTCTTTATATATTGAGAGAACTGTATTTAGTAATGATTTTTTTTTTTTTTGCTTCTGATACAGTGTGCAGGGATTGTATTTGGCTAAGAAGAATTAGTTACTTTCTGGACACTTATGTTCCCAGCCCTGCTCTCAACTACTTAGCACTAGTATGACTTTGGGCAAAGATTTGGGCCATTTACTCTCTTTTCCCCTAATTTTCTGCATTTGTGAAATAAAGGAGTCTGGACTTCCCTTTTAGAAGATGATAGAATAGTTTAACCCTAAATGTCTAACTTATTAACTCTAAACATCTAACTCAAAAAATAATAGAAACAATCAAGAAATTATTAATCATGTACTTATATGCCAGGCATTATGCTAAGTGGAGATACAAAAAAACAAAATACAGTTTCTTTTCTCAAGGAGCTTACAATCTGATGGAGAAGACAATATACAAACAATATATGCAAAGAAAGCTGCACATAGGATAAATAGAAAATAGTTAATAGAGGGAAGGTAACAGAATTAGGAGGAGTTGGGAAAGACTTCCAGTAAAAGAAGAGATTTTAACTGGGACTTAAAGGAAGCCAGGGATGTCAGTAAATGGATTAGAAGAGAGAATATACTCCAGGCATGGGAGACATCAAAGGAAAATGCACAGAGCCGCTGGAGAATATGATATATAAAGACTGGAAAAGTAGGAGCTAAGTTATGAAAGACTTTGAATGCCAACTATGTCATTTTATATTTGATCCTGAAGATGATAGGGAACTATTGGAGCTTATAGGGGTATTGGGAAGATGATATTTAGGAAATAACTTTGGTGGCTGAATGGAGGATAAAATTCTGTGAAATATTCTATGAAACCACCAGAAACTCAAAAAGGTCCAAATATAAGCCAGACATCCCCCAGCCAGAGCCCCACTCTAATATGAAATTCAAAATTATTAAATATATTGAGAAACAATGAGCAAATTTTAAAAAAGGGAACTTGACTATAAAAATCTACTATAGTGTTAGAAAATCTCAAGATACAAATTCAGAAGACAATGATTTGAAATCATCATCAATAAAAACCTCAAAGAAAAATGTAGATTGGACACACACTCAATGAGAATTTCTAGAAGAGTTGAAGAAAGATTTTTTTAAGGACAATTTTTTAAAAATCAAATAAGAATGGTAGAGGAAAGAGTGAGAAAATAAATTAGAGCAATGCAAGAACATTTTGAAAAGAGCATTAACAGCTTAATAAAAGAAGCACCAAAAATACTGAAGAAAATAATTCCTTAAGAATCACCAAATGGTAAAAGAGACCCAAAATTTCAATGAAGAAAAGAATTTCTGAAGTGGAAAGTAATGTCTCCATGAGATATCAAGAAACAATAAAACAAAATCAAAAGACTGAAAAAAAAATAGAAGATAATGTGAAATATCTCATAGGAAGAATATGTCATAAACACACATAATTGGGTATGGAAATTCATTTTACCCAATAGGGAAGTAAAAGGGCAAGGGACTAAGAAATATGGTGGGGTGGTAGGGTGGATAAAAGGGAAAGTAGACTAAGGGAGGCAGTGGCCAGAGGCAAAATAGACTATAGAAAAGGGAACAGGGTTAAAAAAGGAGGGAAGGAGATACATAGTAATCATAACTGTGAATGTAAATTGGATGAATTCACTCATAAAAAGAAAAATGATAAAAGACTGAATTAGAAACCACAATTCAAGAATACATTCTTTACTAGAGATACACTTGAAAGAGAAAGTCATACATGGAATTAAGGTACTGGAGTAGACTCTATTTTGCTTCAGATGAAGGAAAAAAAAAAAAACTAAACAGGGGTATTGATCATGATCTCAGGCAAAACAAAAGCAAATATAGGCCTAATTAAAAGAGAGAATGAGGAAACTACATTTTGCTAAAAAGCACTGTGGACAATGAATTAATATCAGTACCAGATGTATATGTCCCAAATGGCATAGTATCCATGTTCTTGAAGAGAGAATTAAAGGAATTACAGAGGAAATAGACAGTAAAACTATATTAGTAGGGAGAACCTCAATGTATCCCTCCAGTTCCTGGATAAATCTTACTATAAAATAAACAAGAAATGAATTAAAGAGAGAAATAGAATTTTAGAAAAGCTAGATAGGATAAACATCTGAAGAACATTGGGAAATAGAAAATATACCCTTTTCTATTGTTGTACATGGAATCTTCACAATTAACCATGTATAAGTGCATAAAAACTTCACATAAAATGCAGAAAAGCAGAATTATTAAATGCACCCTTTTGAAGAACAATGCAATAAAAATCATACTCAGTAAAAGATCTTTGAAGCCTAGATTAAAAAATTATTTGGAAGGCAAATAATCTAATCCAAAAGAATGACTGGGTCAAAGAACAAAACACAGAAATAATTGATAATTTCATTAAAGATATCAACAACAATAAGACAGTATAGCAAAAGTTGTGGGATGTAGCCAAAGCAGTACTTAGGACAATATATATAAACACTCCCATCAATTCAAAAAAAAAGCAGCAAATCAAAGAATTGGGTGTGCAAACAAAAAACCTACAGAAAAGAACAAATGTTAGAATCCCCAATTAAACATCAAAATAGAAATCCTAAATATCAAAGGAGAGATTAATAAAATTGAAAGCAAAAATCCCACCCCAAACCATGTAACTTTATTTGTTAATAAATAAATGAAAAGCAATTACATAAATAAACAATCTTATTGATAAATAAAACCAAAAGCTGGTTTTATTTTTTTAAGGCAATAAAAAGATAATCCTTGGATGTTCAGTTCTATTTTTTTCAGTCATGTCTGATTCTCCCATTTGGGATTTTCTTGTCAAAGCTCCTAGAGTAATTTGCTAATTTTACAGATGAAAACACAGTTAAGTGACTTGCACAGGAACACATAGCTAGTAAGTGTCTGAGGTCAGATTTGAACTCAGGGCGATGAACCTTCCCTAACTCCAGACCCAGTACTCTGTGCATTGTGCCACCTAGCTGCCCAAATCATTGGCTAGTTTGATTTTTAAAAAGAAAGAGAAGATCAAATTAATAATATAAAAAATGAAAAAGGTAAATATAGAGAAGAGAAGATCAAATTAGTAGTATAAAAAATGAAAAGTACAACCAATGAACACAAAATTAAACAATCATGAGCAATTTTGCAGGACTCAATATCAATAATTTGGATGCCATACTAAGTGCTTTGTAATTATTATTATATTTGATCCTTACAACAACCCTGTGAGGTAGATGCTATTATCCTCATTTTACAGATATGGAAACTGAGCCATACAGAGATTATGTGACTTACAAAACCAGTAAGCGTTACAAAACAAGTAGGCATTTGAGACCAGATTTGAATTCAGATCTTCTTGATTCCAGACTTAGTAGTCTATCCACTGCATTACTTCTCTGTCTAAAATTATCACAAGGAAAATCATTCATTTTTCTTTTTATTAGCTTGAGAGTGGGAGAACTATGGGTCAAGGTGGAGCATGGTAGTGATGTAAAAAAAGAAGAAAAAAGTGTTAAGGAATTTTTTATAAAATAAAAAGAAGAGAACAGAAAGTATTTCAGAAAGATCCAAATAGAACAGTATTATAAATACCATGGCAAATTATATATATTTAATAAACTCAATCTGTACTATTATTGAAATTCATAGCTTCATATATAATTATCTGATTATGTTTGCTGATGATCCATAAGTTAATATTTTTTTTTAAATTATGGGATTTGATTGAATGTTCTTTGAGATCCCTTCCAACTCTAAATCTATGATTCAGCCTTCTAGTTGGTCTCCCTGCTTCATGTATCTCTCCACCTCCATTCATCTACCATGCAGGGGTCAAAATAGGCTTTGCTAAGCTTCCTAAGTAATATAGTCAGACATTACCCCCACTTCTATTCAATAAACTCTAGTGGTTCCCTATTATCTCCAAGATCAAACATAAAATGTTTTGTTTGGCTTTTACTCTTCACAACTAAGCCCCTTCCTACCTTTTCAGACTTCTTATACTTGATTCTCCTCCATATGATCTATTTTCCAGCTATATTGACTTCCTTGCTTCCTGGAATATAGCACTCCATCTCTTATTCTACCTTTATCTCTGTCCTTCTCTCATTCTCATTCCTTCCTGATCACCTCTCTCTACTGGCTTTCTTCAAAACTCAGCTTAAATCCCATCATCTGTTGGAGGAAGGTTAAGTGCCTCCCCTCTGGCATTCCATTCCATTAGATTGTGTGGGTGTGCTTTTGTATGTTTTCTCACCCCCCTCCAATTAGATCATCAGCTCCATGAGGACAAGAACAATGCCTTTGATTAACTTTATTTCCTCAGAGCTTAGCACAGTACCAGACACAGAGTAAGCACTTAATAAATACTTGTTGACTATGAACTAAGGGAATGATAATCCCTTTAAACTAAACCTGTGAGGTCAAAGGTAATAGATTTGGGAGCTATTTGGTAAAGAAAGCATTCTGGACGATTACTTCATGATGAATTAACCAAGAAAGAAAGTGTAGGGAGAAGAGTACGTGGCAATCAATTCTGAGATATCTCTACACTTCAGGAGAACAGGACAAGAAAATGTGCCATTGAATAAAACAGAATGAGCTGATAGACATGTGATGCAACAGAAAGTGTGTGATATATGGATTCAGAAAAACTAGGTTTTGATCTAATTCACCACTTACTTTTAAAGGGACTCTGGACGAGCCACCTCCAAGTCTCAGTTTTCTCATTTATAAAGGGAGAAAGTTGGACTAGGCAACCACTGAAAATCCTTTTTTCTTTAGATCTATTATGCTCTGATTTGGGGGAGAACCAAAAGAGTCACAGAAATAGAGGAGGAAAAATATCCAAGAAGAGACAGGAATCTGGTTATGCAAAGAAGTCAAGGAGAAAAACTTGGGAGAGGTATAAATGATTATATTATTATTATATAGAAGTACATATAGAGAAGTACTAATGATAGAAAGCTCTTAATGTTAGGGTCTTAGTATTAAGAATGTTACATCAAGGAGCAGCTAGGTGGTGCAGTGGTTAGAGCACCAGCCCTGAAGTCAGGAGGACCTGAGTTCAAATCTGATCTCAGACACTTCCTAGCTGTGTGACCCTGGGCAAGTCACTTAACCCCAATTGCCTCAGCAAAAAAAAAAAAAAAAGAATGTTAGATCAAACAATTGGGATTTGACTGTCATTTTTAATAACAAGGATATATTTATGTGGGGAAAGTTAAATATTTAGGTAAAGTAGATCTCCTTGTCTATAGTATTACCTAATGATTACAGTATTTATCCTCCATAGTAAATGCTCTGGTAGCTTTTTTTTCCTGCCTCCAACATTACCTAGTGTGAGATTTAGGTGGCAAAAGCTGGAGAGAACCCTCTTAGCCTGACTTCCATTTTCCTAACCATATTTTTAAGAGTCAAGTCTGAGAAACACAGCCTGGAAAGTAAATGCAGGCAGGAGTCGTGATGAGGAGAGGAAGGACAAGTAATGAAAGAGGAATGATTTGGGGCATGTGAGATGAGAAAAGCTACCATGTACACTATGTTACTAAATAATGTCCACATTGTTTAGGACTGAACTATAGGACTATGTGGTAGTTCAAAGACTTTAAAAGACATTAGGAAAAAATAATACACTAAATAAATAACAATCCAATTTGGGGGATAAGAAAATGAAATAAATGACAATTTCTACCTTCACAAAATTTGCAGTCTAATGGGGGGGGGGGGGCGCTGAGAGAGCTAGAGACAAAACCACTCTGTTTAATTGCACACTTAACTTTTTACATTTAACTATATCCTTATCACTATAAAAGAGTAGCCAAATTCTAATTGTTTTTTATTTCAATCAATTAATAAGGAGGCTTCCTAGCTAGATAAGGATGGTATATGGTTTTTCCTTTGTCTTTCTGTCACTTTGTTCCTCTGGGCTGTAGTTTTATCATTTGTAAAACAAAGGAACTGGTAGTTTCCTTTCCAGTTCTAAACTCCATGATCCTGTATAGATGTAATACCCCTTGGAGTTGCTAAGGACATAGGGACATTGGAGATAAATGCCTGCTGCTCAGGATGAAAATCACTATACTTAGTCTTCCTGTTTGTCCCAGGGAGTTTGCTGGGATGTTGAACACATGAGTGCCATATTTTGACTGACAAGCTAGCTCCCTAACTAAGGAAGGGAGAAGGAGGAAGCTAAGGAAGAGGACAATGTACTGGACACAATGATACCAGCATGGACACGAGCATCTTGGCAGGCTTACCTAAGGGTCACCATGGGGACCAGAAACTGCATGGAGGATTGAGACAAGTACTTTAGGGGGAAAGAGGCATAAATTTTACAACTGTGGTATCTAGTTCATTAGAGAAATTCTCTGACTGGGGGCTCTAGCTATAGCAAGAGAATTATTGATTCATTTTTTATGACTTCCTAGAGCATAAAGAGAAACTTAGACTTTGATTTTTCTAAGTAAAAGGGTCAATAGCTTTGGCTGGGGGAAACTGTGATGGGCTGGGATTGGTTTCAAAATGGAACTTATGTCCTTTTCCTGTGGGCAGTTTGTAAGGGGGAAAAAATCTGTCTTTCAGAAGAGAGGAACTGAAAAAGTACCTACAAAGTCATACCTACTATTAGGACATAAGAGAGTAGCTAGAAATGGACAGCAGAGTAACAATGTCCACACATGGTTTGGGGTGAGAGTAACTAGCTTTCCAGATTACTGCTCAGTAGCCTACTATAAACTACATATACTAAAGTTACAAATGAGAGCTTATTTGGAGTCTTTTTAAAAAATCTTTAAACCCTCCCCCCCTGCTTTGAGAGTTTGAATACTATTTTATTCCTTCCTATTTAAGCAGAATTTGCCTTGTATTGCTGCTACAAATATTGGAGATACCCTCACTCTGGAAATTTTAAAATTTTATGCTTTATTCTTTTATGTTATTTAAATTTCCTTAGATTCTTTACTTTTGGGGTTGAATTTTGCTTATTTTTTCCTTGTCATTTTTGGGAAGAATTGTTACTTATTGAATTGTACAATTTTGATACTCAATTAAAATATACTTTTGTTCCTTTCTCTCTGAAATCTTGCAACTTAATTTTTCAAAAAATTCCTTTTCTTTTGGAGAAGGAGGATTAGTTTTGGCTTTATTTTTGTTTGTTTTTTAACCTCCCATAGCTGTTTCTTTCTATTATATCTTTTTGCTGCATTTATAAAATGATGTACATATATGAATAGTGTGATTGTTAACTATAGTTATAATACATATATGGCAATAGTAAACAGAAAGAAAACTATTTAAAAATGAAGACCTAAGGCAAGAGCACTCTCTCTCAAACAAGAAGAGCAGACTCACCTAGAGAGATATGGCCAGGAGACTCTCAGTACTAGATTCCAGGCAGTGGTATGCTAGAGTCAGTTCTTACCTCCTTATGAGAGACATTTGTAAATTTTCAGTGTTTCCATTTATACTTTGGAAACTGGCAAACAATACAAATCAGGGTTTGATTTAGTATAATGTTGATTGTCTAGATTAAGAAAGTGATGGAGAAAATATTAAAATGGGTCAGGTATTCATTCATTTATTTCACCACAAAACCTCCCCCCCCCCAGTTGTTGGGTTTTGTTTTATTTTGTTTTGTTTTAAGTAATCTGGTTAAGTGACTTGTTCTGGGTCATACAACTAGTGAGCATCTGAGGCTGAATTTAATTTCAAATTCTCCTAATTGCAAGACCAGTGTTCTATGCACTGCACCATCCATCAGCCCCTCCTGCACTTGTTGTTAAACATTTACCCTTACCTCCCTGATCATAAGACTCAGCTGTGTGTGTTTAAACCATGCTTAAGGTACATGGAGCAGATGCTGGGTTTGCTGACATTATTCAGAATATTAAGAGCAAAGCTAGTGATTGCTCACTTGCCCCCCTCTTTTTTAGCCAGTCTTTGGTGCAGCTCCCTCTTTATACCCCTGTCTGGTAAATTGTGGCTTAGTGCTGTATACTTAACAATCTCCTTTGCTGTAATTTCTTAGGAAGTGAAAGGGTGAATCAGGTCCTAGCCATTCTAGAGGAGACTGCTGCAGTGATTTCTATCTTGTCCTGCAGACATCCATCTCTAACATTTCTCCATGGCAACCCCAAGAGGCCCTATTTTCCAATGAGGTGTTTTACATTTTCTTCTATTTTTTTCATTTTTTGGTTTTATTTGACTGATTCTTGATGTCTCATTGAGTCATTCACTTCCATTTGTTCAATTATAATTTTTAGTGGATTATTTCCTTCACTTAGCTTTTTTGTCTCCTTTTGCATTTGGCCAATTGAAATTCTAAATAAATTGTTTTTGTTCATTGGATTTTCTTTTTCATTTCACAAATTCTGTTTTTCAAGAGTTGTTTTCTTTTTCCATTTCATCAAATTTATTTTTAAGGAGTTTGCTTCAGATAATTTGTGTTTCTTTTTCCAAACTCTCCTGTACAGCTCTCATTTCCTTTCCCCAGTTTTCTTCTAATTCTCTTTTAAGATCCCTTTTGAGTTATTCCAAAAGAGCCTTGTGAAATGGAGACCAATTCATATTATCCTTTGAGAATTCATCTAGAGATGTTTTGCCTTTATTGTCCTCAGAATTGCACTCTGCTTGCATGGGCCACCTTTCTCCCCCCTCACCCACCCATCCAATTGAGACAGACCTTTTCTGAAGTTCTTCCAAAATATTTCCTGCTAGAAATTTGCTGTGCTCCAAATATTTGTTCTGTCACTACAAAACCAGTTCAGAGGCTTGATCTGATGCTGATCTGAGGGAAGCCAGGAAGAGCTCAAAGACCTGTCTGTTCTCTACCATCTTGGCTCTGCCTCCAAGAAATCTTGTTTTGACAAATAACTGTATAATAGAGACTATTCCTCCCTTCCTTTCCATTCCTTCCATAACACTCTAGGAGTTCTTAGCTTCTCTTAACCATCATTCCATCGTAGATATGGCAGTAAGTTACCCATGGTAGTCATGTAGCAAGAGTGAGTGGTGGCAGGTAAAAATACTCTCATGATGCCAGTAGAAAGTAGAGAATTCCTCAAGCAGGTTGAGGAATCTGGGTAATTGTCACAAGCAAAAATGTGGGAACTTTGTTGTAGAAGGGAATATCCAAATTGATATCAGAGATATTTGAGGGAAACCTGAAGCAACTTAAATAACCCCAAACAAGTGACCTCTTGGAGGGACTTAAAAAGCCACCGGGAGAGAAATTAATAGTGATTTATTTAGCTTGTAGATCTGCAGGGATGAGGATGGGATGCTCAGAGGATTGAGAGACACGCCTGCTGAGTGTATGGGGAAGAAAGAGTTTAAGAGTTACAATAATTCATCTCGCTCTCAGTGACAATGACCTGCTCAGAAATGAGAGATAGAAGTTGCATTCCTGATCTCTTGGCAATCTTCTATGAGTTAGAGATACATGAGTATTTTTGCCTAAAGAAGAGACCCCAGAGTAAGCCTCTTTTGTCTGATAAAATATTCTGCTTGTGCAATACAGAACTGTATCTCCTTCTAACAGGGAAACTCTTCATCACTCATGGACCATAGCATGCCCAGCACTTCTAATCCTTCTATCTCCTGAAGTCTGTCCAAGTTCATGCTTGTTACTTCGATAACTATCTATCCATCTCATTCTCGGCCTTTTCCTTTTGTCTTCAACCTTTCGCAAGACTATTAAGTCCTATCTTCTCATTATGTGGCCAAAATATTTCACTTCAGTATGTATCTTTCCAATGAGTAGTTTGAATTAATTTAAATATTGACTAATTTTATCTTGCTGTCCAAGAAACTCTCAAAAGTCTTCTTGACATCACAATTCAAAGCATCAATTCAGTAGCACTCAGTTTTCCTTTTAGTCCTTTTGCTCTACCATAATAAACCAAGATTAGAGAAATGTGTTCTCTGGTTATCCATTAGCAGTGCCTAAATAGCTCTCTGTTGAGGGCTGTGGGAAGCTGGAAAAGGTGTGATGATAGGGGGAGCAGGCAATGTCATCTGCACTATCTTCTAAAAGTTATGGAAAGCTGCAGGAGGAAGGATGTGGAATGGTAACAGAAATACCTCTTAGAGGTATAGAGAGAGCCTGGAACAGAAGAAGCAAAGCCTTCTGGGAATCCTAACTTCTGCCTGAGTGTAAGTGACTTGAGCCATTACAGAGGTTTTAAGCTTATTGATAAGTGTTATTTTTAATTAATTATATTAAGAGTTTCATTTGGGTCAATCCTCATTTCTTTACATAGGTGGGGGGGATTGTGGGCGTGCAATATTATATATGTTATTAGGCTTTGGCAATATATCAATTGTTTTTGTTAAACTGTTTAAAATTTTTTTTCTCTTTTTTGTTCTAAGGGATGGTGTTGGAGAAGATAATTAAAAAATTAAAACTACTTAAAGGAGTTTTCTTTCTTTTCTTTAACCTGTAAATTATATTTTTTAAATTATGTGAGTTTGATCATTTCAGTCATGTATGACTCTTCATGATTCCATTTGAGGTTTTCTTGGCAAAAATACTGGAATAGTTTGCCATTTCCTTTCCTAGCTCACTTTACAGATGAGAAAACTGAGGCAAATAGGATTAAGTGCCTTGCCTCGGTCACACAACTAGTAAGTGTTTGAGGCCATTTTTGGAAGTGGAATCTTCCTTACTCTAGGCCTGGTACTCTATTCACTGTACCCCATGGTTACACAGAGTCAGCACTCTAGCTGCCTCTCTTATATGAATTATGTGAGCTATATTGAATTATTATGAATAACATGAACTATAGCCTTGAAGAAATTTGTTGACAACCCATTAGAGGCTGACAAACTAAGTTTTCTAAATTTTCTAAATGAGAATAAGAAAGAGGATAGAACTCTCCCGACCAATAACCAAGTTTGTATTAGAATCAGCTCAGTGGATGAGAAATCAGCAAACACTATAAATCAGGACTTGATTTATTGTTGTGTTGACTGTCTAGACTTAAAGTGATGGAGAAAATGTTATTAATAATGCAGATTAAACTTAAAAGTATATCATGCATACACTTTTCCTCAGAGGGCCAGCTGCTAAATATTTCCCAGTTCACATCTTTTGTTGCTGTTTGTAGTTGTTCGGTCATTTTTAGTCGTGTCTCTCTCTTGAATGTAGAGCTGGGGTCTTGCTCAATTGTGTCTAACTCTTCATGACCTCATTGGGGTCTTCTTGGCAAAGATACTGGTTTGTCATTTCCTTTTCCAGTTACTTTTACAGATGGGGAAACTGAGGCAATTAGCATTAAGTGACTTGCTCAGGTTCACAACATTTAGTAAATGTCTGAGGCCAGATTTGTACTTAGGGAGATCAGTCTTCCTAACTGTAGCTCTGGCATTTTATCCACCTATCTGTGTCACCCTTAGCACACCTCTATTTACAACCCCCAAAACCATACAGCAAGAGCAAAAAAAGAGTAGCCTGAATGAGGGCCAAAAGAAATCTGATTCTGAGTCTGCAATGAAATGAGCTTTTCAGGTGAAGGTCTCAAAGCAATTCACAATAATGATAGTTCCTGGGAAGGCTTGATATACCTCTTCCACAGACAGGAGCTGGACCAGAATCCAAGGTAGTGTCATAGACCTAGAACTCCTTCCCAAGCAAACACCCCCTGCCTCCCAACCAAAGTGTTTTATGGTGACTTTTGTGGTCCAGTCCTGTCCCTTGCTGTAGGCTAGGATGGTCTCCAGAGATGAGATCCGGATTAACATGAAAATGAAAGGCAGTTCAGCTGAGCAGCTGGGTTCTGCTTTGTCTGAGGAAGGAAGGCAATCTCTACATCAGTCTTTTCTAGCCAATTAGATGACTCAGCATGTCCAATGTTTCTTTAGAGTGCAACCTCAATGAGATGATTTATGGTGAACACTACAGTCCCAACTGGCTCCAGTAAGTGATGGAGAAGGCTGAAGCCTCTTTGTGTACATTTTGTATGAAAAGGGTGGGGAGAAAGGGTCAAGTGTGTGAGAGATGGCAGCATTTGGGGTAACTAACCCTGCTATTAGAGTGCCAGTGTTTTTTATCTGAGGAAATTTTCCTCGCAGGCTAAAATATTTATTCTTTGGTCTCTCTCCAACAGAATCATTTGGTTTAGGTAAAAAGGTTGCAAGGGAGGGCTGAGGTAGAGGGCTGGAATTCAGAGCTAATCTACTCAGCTGTTTTGCATTAACATCCTCTGAAGAAACTGAAATTTTAGTCGTCTTCCATGTGAGGGGGCTTGCTGGGAGAAGACAAAAAAAAAAAAAAAAGAGGATTGAGATTTAATTGTCTTAAATGCTGTTCGGAGCCCGTGGAAAAGTTCCCTGCTTAGAGACTAAGTGTGTGGAATAGTAATTCCCATTTATAGAGCACTTTAGGTTTTACAAATATTTTCCTCTTAACAACAAAGTGAGATGGAAAATATAAATGTTACCATCCTCAAGTTACAGAACCTGAGATTCAGAGAGGTACCTTGGACGGAGCACTGGACCCAGAATTCAGAGCACCAAACCTCAAATCCTGTCTTAGACAGTAACTGTGGGATTCTAGAGAAATCACTTAACTTCTCTTTGCCTCGGTTTCCCCATCTGTAAAATGGGAATTATAATAGCACCTATCTCCCAGGGTCGTTGTGAGAATCAACTGAGATAATGCTTGTAGCATGCTTAGTATAGTACTTGGTACATAAATGCAATATGAGTATTATTATTTATTATTATTATGTGATTTGTTTATGGTCCCATGGTTAATAAATATCTGCATTCAGATTGAAAACTAGGTTTCATGACTCAAGCCTGGTGCTTTTTTCCTCCTACGACTCCAACATGTATTTGAATATTTGAAAAGATGAGCTTTCCCTATCAGTATTTATGCATTTCATTAACATTCAATATGTCACTCTGTGAGGTAGTACAAAGGACATTGAACTTAGGCTCCGACCTGCCACTCATGACTAGTGTCATAGCTGCACCACCCACTGTACCCCTACACACACATATAATACAATGCACACATATATGTATACAAACACATACATATAAACACACATACACACAGCATCTATGCACACATACATGCACGCACAAATGCAACACACATCAACCTACACCCGCACACATGCACATGTAACATGCATGCATGTAAAATACACATGTGTATGATATAATGTGCATATGCCAAGATAACATGACGTGCCTGCATGCACACAATACACATGTATGTGCATGTATGTGCAAGCACCATCACAACACAGAGACACATGTATATGTATTGCACACAATGTACGCATGCACAACACACATGTATATACACATGTACATGCAGTCACCCTATGTGTATGTGCACATATACACATAATGTTCCCATATGTATATGTATTACACATATACACAGATAGTATAATGCATTTGTGCATGTGTATATATGTATATTGTATATGCATGTCTATAACATTACATACATATATGTGCATGCATATATACACAAACACAAATCTATGTGTATGTACATGTGTGTGCAGTGCATATGTCTATATGCACATGTGCACATGTCTACAGACATATATAATATACATGTACTAGGAAATAATTAACAGAGGGAAGGTTTTAGAATTAAGAGGGATTGGGAAAGGTTTGAAGAAAGCTGAGGAAGGAAGGAGACAAATGAGAAGGGAGAGAGTTCCTGGCATGGGGAACAGCCAGAAAATGCCTAGAATGGAAGAGGTGGAGGTTCTTGTTTGGACAACAAGGAGGCGTGTGAAATGGGCATAGCAATAGCATTGCCTCAGAGGGTTGTTGTAACAAACAAATGAGTTAAAATATGAAGTGCTTTGCAAAACTTAAAAGTATCATATAGGTGCTATTATTATTTTAAACCTCTTTAGGACTTTTTCCTTATCTGTACAGTTATCCCTTCCACATCTCGACTTTCTCCATTGTGGTTTTGATATATTGTGGGTTGGCATAAGAAATTAAGTGGGAATTTTGGGGGAGTTTTGCGGAAGCCTCAGATGATACAAAAGACCAGTGGATGGATGACACAGAACCTATGACCATATACTTAACCTCAATTTCACAATAAGGTACTGTAAAGACCCCATAAAAGAAAAAGAAAAAAAATTCAGACTTCTCTAGTATGAAGGGAAAGCCAAAAATTTTACATGAATTTTCTAGATTGTCAGAGTTCCATGCTCCTAATCCATGAATTGTACAAGAATAACTGTATATAGCATCTCCAGAGGGCTTCCTTCCCAATTCCTACTTGCATTAATGGGCTGGGTTCCCAAAAGATGACTGACTACTTTGCTCTTGAAATTCTAAAAATAACCCAAGGAGTTAAATCTTTTTTCTAATATAATACTAATAAACCCCTACCAGTATACCTCCTAAAATCAGTTGGTCAGCTAGAGTTAATTAGCTTTTAAAAAAAGGGTGGGGCAGCTAGGTGGTGCAGTGGATAGAGAGCACCAGCCCTGAAGTCAGGAGGACCTGAGTTCAAATCTACTCTCAGACGCTTAACATTCCGCAGCTGTGTGACCCTGGGCAAGTCACTTAACCTCAATTGCCTTGGCAAAAAAAAAAAAAAAAAAAGGATAGCAAGTTGGCATAATAAGAATAGTTTTTATAAAAACATCCCCCTAAATGTCTGGGACATATTTTTACATGGAGTGTACGGATCTCAAGCTTAGAGAGCACATGTAGCAAAATAGTAAACAGCTGTTGGTTTGATAGAAGTACTATTCTCTCTTACTGGAGTCCTCATGAAGTTTCTGTGAGGTGAGCATGGCTCTCAGCTTCACTTCAAGAGTCCTTACAAATTGTGAGTTGTATTTCTTTCCATCCTGAGGAGGTAATGCATTCTAAAACCTTTACTAAACATGTCTAGTTTTATCCTCTCTTAGCTCTGGCTAGATACATAGCTTGTTATTGATCTAGACTTTTGGTGTGTGAGCAATTTATGCATAGTATTTATTCCTTCCCCACCAAATACATGCAAAGATAATTTTCAACATTCAGCTTTGCAAAACTTTTGTTCCAAATTTTTCTCCCTTTCTCCCTTCCTCCCCCCTTTCCAAGACAGCAAGTAATCTGATAGTTAAACATGCAATTCTTCTAAATATATTTCCATATGCACAAGAAAAATCTGATCAAAAGGGTAAAAAATGAGAAAGAAAAAAAGCAAACAACTACAATAATAAAATGATAAAAATACTGTGTTTTGATCCATATTCAGTTTCCATAGCCCTCTCTCTGGATTCGGATACTACTTTCCATCACAAGTCTATTGGAATTGTCTTGTATCACCTCATTGTTGAAAAGATCCAAGTCCGTCACAATTTGATCTAATCTTTTTAATGACATGGTCATTAAAACTGAGAGGAACTGTGTTATTCCTTCTGGAATAATTCCTCCCAGTCCCTTGCTGCGCTCTATTTATTGATGCAAAGGTCTGGCTCCTCAAAGTGTTATGGAAGCTTGACATCTCCCTTTCTCCCTTGTCCTCTCTCCATCTCTCTCCCCCTCCCCTTCTTTCTCTTTTTCTCCTTCTCTATCTCTCTTTCCCTCTCTTTCCCCTACTTCCTCTTCCTCTCCCACTCCTTCCCCTTCTCCCACTCCCTCTCTTTCTCCCTTCTTCTTCTCCTCCCCCCTTTTCTTTGTAGAGAAGTTTAACATTTGAAGCAATTTATAGAATGTTTTCTTGTAAACTCTCCTTCTATGATTTACATGGACTCAGTATCAAATCTAACTGTTTCAACCAATACATTTCACTATCTGATTTCATGCAACGACTACAGGTACTTTAATCTTTCCCAACTTGATTAACTAGGTTGTTTGCCTATAGTTTTTGCCTTTGCTTGATTGATAAACAGAAATGTTTAGGAACTGTTCACACCTATTTATATCTTTACCTCTATAACTTTAAAAGTTACCTGATAAAAGTATTTTGGTGTAGAGCATCTTGTTAGTTACATTTAGCTGCTGCTGCTGTTTCATTATTTGGAAGTAACATTCCTCTTACATGTAAAAAACATCATTGAATTGGATGAACTCTGAGGTCTCTTGCAGTTCTAAACATGAGACTTGTGATCTGAAGGATTACTGTAAAATCAAGAATTAATTTTCAAAGTCCAGACATTTTTTTAACACCTCCTTCAAAAATTTTTGCATTAATGTGGGATGGAATTCTAAGATTCAACATTTGGTCCTAAGGTTAAAAATCCTCGCCATCAGATTGTGAATGAACAAATCACTTAAGCACTTCCCTATTATTACACCTTTTGTTGTTGATGTTCAGTTATTTTTCAGTTATATCCAACTCTTTATGACCCCTTTTTGGGTTTTCTTGACAAAGACATTGAAATTGTTTGCCATTTCCTTCTCCAGCTCATTTAATAGATGAGGAACTGAGGCAAACAGGATTAAGTGACTTGCTTGGGGTCACACTGTCTGAGGTCAGATTTGAACTCAGGAAGATAAGATTTCCTGACTCATGGGTCAGCATTTTATCCAACTGCATCATCTAGCTGTGACATCCAGGCTCAACACTCCATCCACTCCATCTCCTAGCTACTCCATCTGCACCTTTAGGTTGTTTCTATTTTCTTTTATTTTGCTATACAGTAAGAGAGAGTATTGATCAAGATGTCCCCAATCCCTTGAATCCCCTAATTCACTTGATGAAATTGCAGGATGTTAAGAATTTGTGCCCATTTGTATTTTGCTGGACCATAAGACATTTGTGACTTTGCAACACTGGAGGCATAAGTTGCTCCTCCTACATAAAACTTGGCCACATATGTTCCCTACATGTATGCCTAGATGATTACAAACTGTGAGTGTGGGTTGGGGGGTGTGCCTTTGAGCCACTAACTAAAAATTAAACAAAATGCTGCTGTGAAAATCTTTGAACAGATTTTTCTTGGATAACACTTTCACAGAATAGTTTTGCAATTAAATTGTTGGGTCATAGGGTATGATTATTTTTGTAATCAGAAATGCCACATATTGTAAGATTGTTCTCCAAAAAAACTCTCTGTGTTGGCAATTTCATCAGTCATAAATTAGTATACCTGTTTCTCTACAATGTCACAAACACTGAACTTTATTGTACTTAATAATTTTCATCATTTTATGGCTACTGCCCAGAGTTGTTTTAATTTGCATCTCTTCGACTATTAGTGAGGTAGGAGGGGGCAGCAAGAATTTCACAGTCTTTGGAGATAGCCCTGTTCAGTTGGATCCTATATGCCATCACAATCAAGATGACTGATTCTACCTCCATCTCCTTTTGAAGGTTTCCATAAAGGGAGGACCTGTATCTATTTGGCAGAAATAGCATGTCAGGATTAGTTAATTATTGAGAGTTCATGGCATCCCATTGACTCAATCTATTAACTACGCTGCAACAAAATGGATTGTTTGCCGGGTTGTAGATATGTAATTCTTAAATTAAATTTGAAAGTATCTGTGATCTCATCAAAGTGATATTCCTTCCACTTTTCGAGATTGTAATCCATGCACATAAGATTTTTTTTGGCAATCTTTGTTCATGTCCTTCCATAAATGTGCCATGAATAATTCACCCAATTCAGTGTATGCCTTCTCTTGATTGTTTTTAATATTTCTTGGATCTAAATACAAGTCTTGGGTCATTCATTTGTCATTCCTCATTCTCACTACCAATCCAGCTTTGAAAAAACTAACGACAATAATATACATGATAATAATGATTAAGTTTACTTACATTATAGATAGATGGTGTTTTACATTTTTATAAAGTGCCCTGCAGATGCTGTCTTATTTAATCCTCATAACAACTCTTGCATTATATAGATATATTATAGGTATACTACCTATTATTATCTCATTTTGTATCAGTGTAGAAAGAGGCAATATAGTATTGTAAAAAGAACACAAGATTCTGAAGCAGATCTTCTGGGTCTGAATAAGTGTGATTAATAATAATAAAAATAATAACAATTGCTAACATTTATATAGTGCTTAGTTTTTGCCATGTACTATTCTGAATACTTTACAAATGTACTATCATTTTATTTTCAAAACTATGGGAGGTAAGTGCTAATATTGTTCCCGTTTTACAGAGGAGGAAACTGAGACAAATTGGGTTTTGTGACACAACTAGTAAATGTCTGAGGTTAGATTTGGACTTAAGTTGATGAGGCTTCCTGAATCGAGGTCCATTTGTTCTATGCAATATGGCACCACCAGCTGCCTTGCTACCACCTAGTTGTCTCCCTTACTTAAATCCACTTCATTTGATAGTTAAGACATTACCATGTGATGTAATTGGTCCTCTTTGAAAACAAAGGACAAACCACAACCATAAATTAAGTGACCTCAGAAGTCATTTAGGCCAATTCCCTTATTTTACTGATTTAACCTAAGTGACTTATCCAGGCTCACACAGCTAGTAAGTATCTGAGACTGAGTTTGAGCTCAGATCTTCCTGTGATCAATATCATTTAATAACTTCATTTTTGTTGAGGAAGTTTTAAGCTTCCTATAGTTGCCTTTGAGTGATGAGTCCTGTGTGTCCTTAATGATATCATTAATAATAATTAATAATGGGTTTTTGTTAGAATACTTTTCAAATCTCTCATGGTCCATTTTATGGTCCAAAAGTAAGCATTAAGACTGATATACTTTAAGTATTAATTGATTTAAATGTGTTCTCATTTAATTTTGATTTTAGATTCCAGGAAATCTCTTAATGTATTCAGTCACAGCTTTTCTCTTGATAGATTTATGCTTGATTTATCTTGCCAGGAGGACACTAAGGTACTTGTTGGTATCACCTTTGTCTATTGGTTCATTTTGATTTCCAGTGTTAAGTTTGACACCTCCAGTATCTGTCTCTGTTTAGCATACATTAAGAATTCTCTACTTATTGATTCCAAAGGATATTTTGATATCACTAGAAAAAGATTCCATGAGATAAAGGAGCAATTGTTTAATGTGATTTTGGTTAAGCCATGTGGCTTGGCATCATTCATGTATATCAAATGATTAATACAATTATTGTTGCTGACTCTTTGTGACTATGAGTTCTCTTAGCAAAGATATTGGTGTAGTTTGCCATTTCCTTCTCCAGTTCATTTTACAGATGAAGAAACTGAGGCAAACAGGATGAAGTGACTTGCCAGAGTCATACAGCTAGTGTCTAAGATCTGATTAATAAGATGCTTTGGTTCAACTCCCACTTTTATTCTGAAGTCTTACTTTAGGAAAGAAGATAATAGACTTAAGACTATGTCCATAATGGCCTTAAACTGTTTGGAAAATGCCATGTTTTATATATAAATTATTCTTGATATTGTATTTGAATCATGTTTTGAGTAGAGAATAGTTTTCCAAATTTATGTAAAATACTTTAGCATTCTTATTATATAGGGTCTCTTTTATATATTTGTAGTACATGATAAAGTCATGCTATGAAACTGAGTCAAAGGCTCTGAGATAATCAGCATATTCATTATCTTTAGGGAAGTCTATTTAATAATTATGATCTTGATAACAATTTGGTCTTTAGACTCCTGGGACTGTAGTGTACCCTTTTTACTCCTCAGCCAATATGTTATTTTCTTCTGCTATTTTTTCATGATATAAATTGTGAATGTTTTACATAAAATACATAAACACATAACTGAGCTTTTATATTCTGAGTGGGACACAGATATTTTCATCCTTTGGGAATAGCTATATGATGCCTTCTGTTAAGAAGGGTAGGGAGAGACTTCTGTCTGAACTTATACTGGCATGGCAAAGCAACATTTTGCTAGTGTTACATATAAAGTTGATAAATAGTGGCATGGCAGAAAGTCCAGATGCAACTTGTAATGTTCATTTTCAGAGGATCAATGACATCATCGGTGATGTTTTGACTGGTGGTCCAATTGGATTTAAGTTTGGTAGCCTTGCACAGTCATCAGCCTCATCCTCTTTACAGTCACCAAAGTCCAGGGGCAAGACTGGATGACTGGTGATAACTCAGGATGCAGTGGATGACATTAGTGACTATATTGTCTGATCAAGCTTTAAGCTCTCCATAATGCTACTTCAGCCTCTTTCATGGCATACAATTGTTCTCATCTGCACATTTCCCTGGGAAAAGTTTTCACATACTTGGGGTAAACATCCCCCTAACTCACCAATGGTTTGAGATCTGTTGGTTACCCTCAACCTTGTTTTACCCATCTACCAAGATTGTTTACCAGGTTATGGTCTCTGCAAACACTTCAGTTTTTTTGGAGCCATAGGTGAAAACTGGGTGAATCTTGGAGCCACAGCTGAGAGTTGGGTGAATCTTGGAGCCACAGGTGAGAGTTGGGTTAATCAGGTAGATGCCAAAGGTGAATGAGAAGCTCTGAAAAATTTCTAATAGAGATCTCATGTTAAGATGTAGAGAGGAACTCCACCTAAAAGAGGTGATAACCAGCGGTAATAGAGAACTAGTGGAGCATCCACATCTTCTGAATGGATGAATATTTTATTTACTATTGATCCTGTCTGAACTTTACCTCAAGGGCATTTGGTCTACATATATACATATGTATATATGCATATATATACATATGTATATATATACATACATAAATTCTCTTATTTATGGGGAACTTGCATTTCCCTAAGGATGTTATAATATGGCTCTCTTGCTTCTGGGACTTCCAAAAAAGATCAATGTGCTTTGTTGCTCCTATGCATCAGTTTCATGCTGAGGCAGGCAAATTTCCTGTCTCTTTAAAGTGAGGGTTCTTAACCTTTCATTTTTTGTACATGATGGACCCCTTTAGTAGTCTGGTGAAACCTTTAGACCCCCTTCTTAGAATGATATTTTAAGTATGCAAAATAAAATACATACAATTACAAAGGAAGCCAAATATATTGAAATAAAAATGTAATTTTATTTCTTATTCAAATTCACAGATCTGAAATCTATCTATGGATGCCTTGGAAGACTGTGGACTCTTGGTTATGAGCCCTGTTTTAGAGGAGGAAAATTTCTCCCCAGATTTCTACCTTCCAGCACTAATCACACAAAGAGCAGCGGCAATCAAATTTTTGTTTTATCAAGCTGTTACAAATGAAAAACCCTGAGAGACAGAATGTCTGGTAATTAATAATCAATTCATTAATTAAGCTAGCTGGCAATCAAATTGATGGCCAGTGGTTTCTCATGGTAAGCAAAGACCAAAGACATAGAGAGCCTGAAAGCTTTAAATAATCCTTGAAGGAGAATTTCCTTGACAACTCAAACTTAACCCTGATAGGAAGACCTTTAACCAGAAAGTGCATTAGAAGTCTTCAGCTCTTCCTGCTGAAAATGTGGCTTGAGCATGAGACTGAGTAACCTCCAGCAATTTGGAGAAAGGAATCCATCTCTCCCCAGACCATCCTAATAGGTTTTCCTTCATAAACTAAATCATCCTAAACTTCAATGGAGGGATACAAGGACTAAGGCTCTTCTCTTCAAAGTAGGAACTAGTCCAGACAGGATTCTATTTATACTTTAAACAGCAATAAGGTCTCCTATTTGAGTGAGGTCCCAGCCAAGATTGAATGAAGAGCATATTCTTTGAGACCTAGGACTATCTCATCAATCAATCATGTACTTCAGAGTTTGACTTTTTCTTTTTAACAAGGGTAGGACCTAAATGAGGAAATACAGGAGAATAACCTGGAGCGCAATTAATAATTGGTTATTAATAGAATTATAAAAGTTTCTCTTAAAGGGGAATAAAGTGATAGCCATGTAAGCACAGTGAACAATGGAAGGATGAAGATAACTTCATTTGGATAGGAACAATCTGGCAACTATTGTTTCTCTTTGGAGAATCAGACTAAGCTTTTCCGAAATTTAGCTTCTTCCCTCTCTCTAGAAGGAAGGAGAGATCAAACTTGGGTGAGTTGAGAAGTTCATGGAAATTCTGAGTCCCTCCAGGTCCTTGAGATAGAAACAAGGGGAAAGGAAGATTTACTCTATGCACACATTCTCTTCTGCTTCATTCTCAACTCTCAGCATTTTCTCTGTTGCTCCAAAACTCTTATTTCTCTGTCCCGTAGGAAAAGCTCATTAAAGTCTCAAATGGAGGGCCAAGGGGAGTAGTGGGCATCCACAATATATACACTATTCAACCCTGCTCGTTACTCTTCCTTCTATGTGGCCTATCATGTCCAACTCTTCAAGCTTCTTCCCAGAAGTTTGCAAAGTCAAGTTCAAAGGATTTAGGGAACCCAGGGGCAGATTCTATTCTCAACTTCTTGAGTCTGTTGTCTCCATAGCAACATTTTCCATGAAGGGGAGTCCAGGAGCCCAGAGTTATATTTGTAATTCATGTGTGACTGAAGACTATAAGTTATAGATCTCTTCTGATCACACTGTCTTCAGTTTTTCAGAGAGGCTAAAGTTTCAGTCACCTCTGGAGGTGTAACTATTGTCATTTTTGTATCAATGAATCACAGGTTTCCTGTGTTTTTGTTTGTTTTTTATCCAACTTGCTTTTTAGTCCTACTGGAGTTCTTGCAAACATCTGGATTACTAGAGGCTTCCTCTCTTTCTTCTCTGATTTCTTTGCTAACAAGCCCCAAAATTAAAGTTTGTGATTGATATTGAATTATTTATTTTGCTCCTTGTGCAGCTCCAAGTCCTTGTATTTCTTTTACCTTTTTGCTTTTTGCTTTCAATTGTTGACTAAGAAAATATAGAATTTTCTAGATTTTGTTCTGTTTTTATTGCCTTTAATTGGGCAATAATGGCATTCAAATTTTCAATATCACATATCAGATAGATATCGATATAATCATATAATTCTTTTGATAAAGTTATCAAGTTGCTTATGCATTGGTGATATTTGATGTCAGTTAAACATCATCATCATAATTATCATTATCATCAAATGGATTGATAGACATTCTCCAGGCATTGGACAAATAGGTCAAAGCTTACAGAAATGACTTCTGATTAAGATGGTGATAGGAAACTTATTAGAGAAATTTAGGATTTCCTTTTTTTTTTAATGTTAACATGTATACAATGCTTACTAGTTGTTAGGCACTTTATAATTATTATCTCATTTGATCCAAACAATTAGAAGGGAGGTACTATTACTGATTTCAGATCTTCAGTGTTAGGTGTGGTTAGTAGAGCAACTGATCCCTGGGGCAAGCAGGTGGAAAGCTCTGATAGAGATCAGTTTAGCTTCATGGTCTCACCCTTTGGGGAGATAGCCCAATCTGAAATCCAAGTTATGTCAAACTTCTTAGACCCACCCTCTGTAGGGGTCTCAAGCAGCCTCACCTTGCCATGCCCTGTAAAGAACCCCATTTCCTGAGGTTAAATTTTTCCTTTTAAAAAATCTACTTCTGGGTCATTCCATGGGTGCTGCTACCCTCCCTTAGGTCAGCCCACCATGGCACTCTGCCTTGTGGTTTCTTTTCCCTTTCCCTTCCCCCATGGCACATGGTCTCTCCCCTAACTCAACTATGCTTCCCACACCCACTTCTCCTTACAGCTAACTCTTTTTAGGGTTAAGTTCCTTTCAGGATTTAGCCTATCAGCTAAGGATATGCCCTAACCTCATGGGGTTCTCCCTTTCTACTGGATAATTTTGAGTTCCATGAGGAACTTAACTTTCAGATGTTCTCCTACTCTATTTCATATTCATCATTTCTGGTGTCTATTGTATCCCTTCATTTTGTCTGTAACCTATTCCCCTAAATAAATCTACCTTTTGCCAAAGAGAATGGCCATTGTGAATTCTTTACATGACCAAACCCCAACTTTTGTAAACCCCACATCATAGACCACATTATTATTATTTTGTACATTTTCCACATAAGGAAACTGAGGCAAACAGGACAAGTGACTTGACCAGGACCACATCCAGTTAGTGTCTGAGGACAGTTTGAACTCATATCTTCTTGACTACAGACTCAGCATTCTATCTACTGTGCCACCTAGCTGCCTCCAAACTCCAGAAAATATCAGAAAAGAGACTTGGAAAGACCAATGAATGAAAAAGAAACATAGACAAGACCTTTCTTTCCATGAAGTTCTCTTTCCATGGAGAACATTGCAGAAAGATGACCAAAAGTAGGTCACAGAGGATGGAGAGGACTGACTGGGCAAAACAGCTCAAACACAGGTAAACAATGGCTGAGGAGGGGAGAGAACTAATGCAAACTCTCATACGTGAGTCTGAAGCCAGGTGAGCCAAAAGGAGGAACTTTGCCAGGGAAGCCTGGATGAGATTTCACATTGGAATGATAGATGAACACAGGAGCAAAGAGGGAAAAAAAAAAAACAACAAAAAAAAAACCCCTAAAAAACAAAGAGAGCACAACTAAGAACTACTCTAAGTTAAGACTTCCGGTAAAATGACTATATAAATGGGAGCATAGAGCTCAACTCTCACAAAAGTATTTTAGCAAACATTTTTAAAGAGTTAACAGATTAATAATGAAGAAATCCAAAGAGAAACTAGTGAATGCCTTCATTAAGACTGAGTCTATGGGAAAATTCAAAAGTATGTCCTATTAGAAAAGGTGAGACAAGCATAACTCTCAGAAAGCCTGCTCCCATAGATAGGTACACTCCAGTTATATATGTAGTTTGCAATATTGTGTGCAGGAAAGGCAAGAAGACTGGACTATTCTTCTGAGGAAATTCTAGGGTGGTAGAATACCAGCATCATTCTGACATTAAACAAATGTGCTATTACTGTCAGAGTTCTGAATAAACTCGAGCAATAAAGCTAGGATGATGCAGGACTCTGAAGATATTTAATATTAGGATCCCTAGGTTGATGCTAAGGGTATGGTGAAAGAATTTGTAAACTCAGTTTGTCTCCAAGTTAAGAGACAAAGATTTATTGCACTAGACAGTGGGTTAAGATTTAAATTGAGTATAATCTTTAGGGAAAAAATAGATATTCATTGAAATAGAGGAGTTTTAAGCATTACTAATTAAAAGACCAGACCTAAACAGATACTTTGATTTTCAAGTACAAGACTCAAGAAGTTTTAAAAGGTAAACATGAAAGAGAAAATATCATGATTCAAACTATTTACATCCCTACATGGGAAAATGATACTTATAAATCTTAAGAACTATATGGATGTTAAGTCAGATAGAAGGAGTATGCATAGACAGAAAGTATAAGTGTTAAATTGTTTGATAGGATGATATTTAAAAAATTAAGGGGTGAAAAAAGAATGGCACAAAGAGAAGAAAAAAAAGGAGAAATAGGTAAGGGAGAGAATAGGGTAAATTATTTTACATGAAGAGGCATCACTTGAACCTTACCTTTATCAGATTTGGCTCAAAAAGGGAACAACTTGCACACATAATTAGGCATATGTTTATCTTACTCTATAGAAAAATAGATGGGGAAGGAGGGAACAAAACAGTGTGGAGTTCTGATAAAAGAAGATTAAGGAAGATGGTAGTCAGAAGCAAAACATTAGGAGAAGGGACAGAGTGAAAGGAGAGAAAGAAAGAAGTAATGAATGGAATACTATTATGATATAAGAAATTATGAACAGGTTATTTCAGAAAAACCTGGATAGACCTATATAAACTGATGCAAAGTGAAACGAACAGAACCAGGAGAACAAGTTACACAATAATAGCAATACTGTATGATGATCAATACAAGTAACAATTCCCAGCAATGAAATGATCCAAGACAATTCCAAATCATGAATTCCAATTCATGATGAAAAATGCTATCTACCTTCAGAAAAAGAACTGATGAAGCATGCATGCGATTATTTTTGACTTTCTATATTTTTCATGTTTTTTTCCCTTTTGGGTCTATGTCTTCTTTCATACTGTGACTAAAATGGTAACATGTTTTACATTATTAAACATGTAATCATGTTTACCATCTCGAGAGATGCTATCAAATTACTTATCAACTCAATGAGAGAATGGAGGGAGAAAATTTGGAACTCAAAAAAATTTTTTTAATGAATGCTAAAAAATTGTCTTTCCATATAATTGGAGAAAAATAAAATATTTTTTTCAAAATATTTTTTTAAAAATTTAGGGGAAACTAGCAGAGATGGCTATGATACAAATTCATTCAACAACAAAGACTAGCCATGTAAATAAACAGACAGATAAGGAATCAGCCATGATTAAGAAGTTCTGTGAAAGCAGAAGTAACTAAAACAAAAATCCAAAAATGAGAAAATGACTCATGGCCTCCATAAGCAGAGTCTCAGAAGAATAAAAATGGCTTAGCTACAAAGATTTCGATAATTCCTGGAAAAAAATAAAGGTAGAAATAAAAAATTAAATTATAAATAAAATAAGAAATTTGGAAGAAAAATTGGAAGGAGAATAAGCGGTTTAGCACTGGAGGTGGTAAGCCTTTGAAGGAGGTTCCTTTGAAGAAAGGCCATTGAAAAAGAGATTCAAAATTAATTGGAGCTTAAATAGATTCATCCTAATGAAAAGAGTCTTTTCCAATGAGTCCAGTCTTCTCATTATGTGGCCAAAATATTTAAACTTCAACTTTAGTATTTTGCTATCCAGTAAATAACTTGAATTAATTTCCTTAAGTATGGACTGATTAGATCTCCTTATTGTCCAAGGGACTCTTAAAAGTTTTCTCCAGCACCACAATTTGAAAATGTAGATTCTGCAGCACCCAGCTTCCCTTATAGTTCACCTTCCAGAACCATACATTATTACTAGAAGACCATGACTTTGACTAAAAAGACTTTTGTCAGCAAGGTGATAGTTCTGCTTTTTAGTATCCTGTCCAGATTTGCCATAGCTTTCCTTTTAAGGAGCAAGTATCTTTTAATTTCATAGCAGCAGTTGCCATCTGCTGTGATCTTTGAGTCCAAGAATATAAAATCTGACTCTGCTTCCATTTTTTTCTCCTCTCTTTGCCAAGAAGTAAGGGGCCAGTTGCCATGATCTTAGTTTATTTTTTTCATGTTAAGCTTCAAGTTAGCATTTATACTTTCCTCTTTCATCATCATCAAAAGGCTTCTTAATTCTCTATTTTCTCCCCTTAAAGTAGTATTATCTGTATGTCTGAGACTGTTGATATTTCTCCTGATAATCTTAATTCTGGCTTTTGATTCATCCAGCCTGACATTTCATATCATGTACTTTGCATATAAATTAAATAGATAAAATGACAGTATACAACCTTTTCCAATCTTAAACTAATCAATTGTTCCATGTTCAGTTCTGTTCCTTGACCTATATACAAGTTCCTCAGGAGACAAGTAAGATGATCTGAAACTTTTATCTCTTTGAAGATTTACCACATTTTGTTGTGATCCACACAGTCAAAGGCTTTGGTATAGTCAATGAAGAAGTAAATACATGTTTTTCTGGAACTCCAACAAATCCAATAAATTTAAGTGATTTGGTCTTTAATTCCTTTACCTCTTTGAAAACCTGCCTGCTCTTCTGATAATTCTTGGTTCACATATTGCTAAAGCTTTGGGGTGAATTATCTCAGCAACATTGTGAAGCTATATATAAAATATTTGTTATCTACTTACCAAGAAACACACAGAAATTAGTAAATACAATTGGAAAATCATTTTTTCCAGAAACAAAGGAAGACTTTAATAATTAAAGAGGAATTAATTGTTCATGATTGGGTTTGCTAATAAAATAAAAATGACAATCTTATAAAAATCAGCTTTCAAATTTAGTGCCATAGTAATCAAATTACCAAAAAGTTACTTTGATAAACCCCAAAGTTCTAAGAATAGTAGCACATTCCCTCTGTCCCAGACTACTAGCTCTGCTTATAGCCTAGTCCCCAAGGCTATCATCCAAGGGAACAAACTCTATGGCAAAGGAGCTAACTATCCCTACTATCATAACTACCAAAAGCTAAAAGCAAAGGCCACTCTTGAGAAAGGCAAACCAGTTTAGCTGAAACAGCAACGTATCTTAAGGGATAGACAGTAAGTAATATACCAAGTAGGTCAAACTACTTCTACCATCTCTTATTGGAACCTGGTGGCGACAGTAATAGATCCAGATCCCCCCAAATGGTGTCCCTCCAGACTGAATTTCCTTTCAGTCTGGCCTTTGTAGCGATTAAAGGAAATAATCCTTGTTCAGATGCCATCTAGAAACCACATTTGCAGATCCCCACCTAGCAACAATAAGAAGCTCCAATGACAGAAAATTCAGGAAAAAAAATTTCTTGCCATCAATGCTTAATGTGAGGAAAAATTACATTTTTATAGATAGAATAGAGAATGAGAATAAAGATGCCTTACTATCTGCTTTGCAGCTGAACCCTAAGGTCCATGGATCTTTCTACCTAACTCATAACTAAAAACTCATATTTGTCTTGTCTTGCCCTATTATAATGTGAGCTCCTTGGAGTAAGCTCTATGTTGCTATTCTATTTGTATCTCTAGCACATTCACAATACTTTACACACAGGAAAGTCGTTAATTAGTGTCTTTTCTTTCATTCATTCATAGAACTAGAAAAAAATAAGAAAGTTCATCGGAAGGAATTAAAGGTCAAGAATTTCAAGGGAAATAATGAAAAAGAAACAAAAGAATAGAAAGGAAGGAGTCCCATAAGCACCAAGTGTCAAACTATACTACAGTGAAGTCATAATCATTAAAAACTATTTCCTACTGGTTTAAAAAAGTAGAAAAGTTGATCAGTGAGACATATTAGGTACATAAGATCCAGAAACAGTTGAACACAGTAGCCTAGTGTTCAACTGACCCAAAGACTGTGGGGAAACCTAGAAAGCAGTCTTGTAGAAACTAGGTTTAGAGCAACACACCACACTACAATAATCTTCAAATGGATACATGACCTAAATATAAAAAGTCTGTATAAACCCTAAAGAAACGTGAGGAACAGAAAAAAAGCACTTTTCTCAACTGTGGATATGAGAAAAGTTCTCAATCAAATAAGACATAAAAAGGATTACAGGAGATGACCAATTTTAAAATGTAAATTGAAAAGTCTTTGTATAAACAAGAACAATTCAGTGAGAATTAGAATGGAAACAGTTAACAGGGGGAAAAAAATCTTCACTGCAAATTTTTCTGATAAAAGTCTTTATTCAAAATTCATAGGGATTTGATACAATTGTATAAGCACAAAAGCCATCCCTAATAGATAACCAAATGGTGAAAGAATATGAATAGGCAAGTCTCAAAAGAAGTTATCAACAATCTTATATAAAAATGCTCCAAATAACTAATATAATAAGTTACTTCATACCTACCAGATTGGCAAAGATGACTAAAAAAAAAGAAAAACGGTCATTGTTAGAAGAGTTATGGGAGAACTGATATATTATTAATAGAACTACAAATGATCTAACCATTCTGGAATTATTTCCCCAAAGTCATTATTAACCTATGCATATTCTTTGACCCAAATGATAACTCAAAATAATCGGAGACAGAGGAAAAAGATCTATATTACCAAAATATGTTTAGACACTTTAAAAAATTGTAACATACAACTGGAAACTTGGTAGATATCCATCAACTGGGGATGAATAAATTATGGCATGTTAATGTGGTAGAATATTATTATTCAGTGAGGAATAATGAAAAGGATGGATTCAAAGAAACCTAGGAAAGCATGTATGAAAGGATGCAGTGTGAAGTGAGCTGGACTAGGAGAACCCATTTAAACAATAACAAAATCATAAGGTAAAAACAACTTTGAAAGACTTAAGAACTCTGAGAGAATTGCAATGATAAATTTCAGTTCTAGAAAATAGATGAAATATACCTCCCACTTCTTGGTGAGCAAGTGATGGCCTGTATCATTTTCAGGCACAATTATAACACAAATTCTTTTTGCTTAAATATACAACTCAGTCATCTACCTCCATGAACTTGCCATCTGTCCTGATACTGCTCTGCTTCTCACCATCTGAAATAACATTTCTGGTTATGATGATGATGATGATGATGATGATGATGATGATAACTAGCATTTGTATAGTTCTTTAAGATTTGTATGCATGCAACTTTACAAAGATTGTCTCATTTTATCCTCACAACAACCCTGGGATATAGATGCTATTATTAACAGTATTTTACAAAGAACAAAACTGAGGCAAACAGAGGTTAAGGAACTTGGCCAGTTACCTGAAGCTAGGTTTGAACTCAAATCTTCCTGCTTCCAGGTTCATCACTCCCTCCACTGTGCTACCTCTCTGGGCAAGATGCATCTGCTTTGACTCTTACATTTTATATGAGATATGTAATTTTTTAAAATCATAGTTAAAACATAAACAGAGAAGGAGTATTCATCATGCCTTCATGGGTGGGCATGTTTATATACACACACCCACGTACATACCTGCATGTTAACATCAAACAAATACATCAACTGTCTGATCTATGCCTAGACCAGCCTTGCAGAAATAAATCACTAATACTACCATGGCACATCCAGCTAGGGATGACATGTCTCCTGGAAGACAGAAACTGGCTTTTTGGTCTGGACTTGGTTCATTCAAAGAGGGAATCTCTTCTACCAAAGCAGAGCCATGGTAGTTTCATAGATTGAAGTCTCAGCTACCTGATTTCTTGGAGAAATGCAGACCCTTGCCCACAGTCTCCCAGCCAAAAGGAAGTGGAGGAAGGTTTAGAAATCTAATCATCCTGACTTGGAGACCCATTCTCTGTCCAATACCCCAAGCTGCCTCTCAGATATAAGCTAGGTGATGAGTATTGCACAATCCACTTCCATTTTCTATTCTATTTTTTAGGTTCTTTCTTCCCTTAGAAGCGTCTAAAAAAAAAGAATATCCAAAATCAGGAGCACTTAAGAGATTTTTAATTGAAAGAATATACAGCATTGTGTTTTTATGATCCATTAATTATTTTTATTTTCCTTCTTCAAGAACAAGGTTTAATATATGCAAATATGGGCAAATCATGTAACCTCTTTGGGTCTCAGTTTCTTTTTCTGTAAAATGAATGATTGAAATACATGGCTTCTAAGATCCTGTCTAACTCAAAATCTATTTTTCTATAAGCTGTCTCTAGTACATTAGGGCAGCCACAGACATTTGTAAATAGCAACAATGTGTCTAAATATTTTTGCAAAAGTGTTGCTCCAGAACTCAAAATATTTTCTCTTTCTTTCTTTTCTCCCACACCTTTATGGTTTTCCCTCTGTGACAATTACCCACAATCATCCTCTGACTTATCCATCTGCTATTCTGTACCTCTGCTTAACTGGGCTGGATTGCCTGGATCCCTGAGCACTGCAACAGCTACTTCCATCTTTCATAAGAATGGGATTATTCTTATGCCTCTAGATTCTCATTCTTTGGTTTGTAGTGTGGATTATTTGATTGAAAATTATTACCCATGTAAACATGAAAATTAACATTGGTTTGGAAGACAATGGCTTGATAGAAATTAAAACAAAAAATCATAATCAAGCTGATTATAAATAATTGTTCTTTCTACTGTGGCATAGTGGATACAAGACTAGTCTTAGAGGGAGGAAGACCTGAGTTCAAATTGTGCCTAACTAGAAGTGTGATCTGGGGCTAATAACTTAAATTCTCTCAGTTTCTCAACAGAAAGAAGATAACAGCACCTGCTTAATAGTGTTATAAGGATTGTATGAAATAATAGAAGTACTTTGTAAGTCTTAAATCATTGTACAAATATTAATTGACCTTATTGTTATTATTGATTATGACCAATCTTGGTCTTCATCTATAAAAGGAGCTGGAGAAGGAAATGGCAAACCATTCTTATCTTTACCAAGAAAGCCCCAAATAGGGTCATGAAGAATTGAATGTGACCAAAAAGGACTGCACAATCAGATCTTTTCTAGGAAAATATATAATGGAACATACTTCTTTCCTTTCTGTAGAGAACTAGAGTACCAAAGGAATGTTACCCAACTTGATTGGTTTTTGTGAACTATTCTTAACTCTTACAAAGGGATGGCTCATGACTTAGGGAGGAGTATTTGAGGAAATGACTATGGCATCCATTTTTTAAAAGGCATCAATAAAATATTTTAAAAGAGCAATCATATTGAAGTTTAATAAAAAATATAAAATGTAGTTTACAGATATGCATCATCAAACAAAACAAATTCCCTTAATGTAAACAAATCTGCCTAACTCCATCACCTCTCTGTAACGGAGAACCTGTTTTATCACTGGTCTTCTGGTATCATGAAAGGTCATATTGTTCATATCTCTTACACTTTCAACGTTGTTCATTTTTATAGTGTTATTATATAAATTATTTATTCTCCTGATTACACTTATTTCATTTGTTTATAAAAGCCCTCAAAACTGTTCATTTTTAGGGTAATGTGCATATGTTTATAATGTAAAAACAAAATACAAACTTGCAGTTTGTAACCACAAATTTATAAATTTTCCAAATTTGCAATAAAAAATTATATATTATGTCAATCAAAATTTTCTTTGCATATCTACTCTCTGTCCATTGCTGTCCTTAAAGCTACTTATGATTTCTGCTTTCAGACAACATATCATCGCTGTCACAGTAGAATCTAAATCAGCTCTGCTCCTTCACCCTCACTTCCATGTATACCCATTCTTCCCTGGTTTATATTTTTTATATAAATTCTTTACACTTCAATTGGGAAGCCTTAAGATCAGGCACAATCCACTTGTCCTACCCAGAGCTTAATTTATTTTCAACATAGTTTTTCCAAAACAGTAGTGGGTATACCTTGAACAAATCTAAAGTAGATGGTTTGTCTGAGAATTGGGTGACTGGGGCCCCCTCATGGCAAGACCCTCATATAGATTGTTAGTCAGGGAGCAGATTGCTGACCTTACTAAATGCACCCCCACTCCTTTTATACCTGTTTCCCTCTCACAGCCAGCTCATATTGATTGACAGGGTGATTTGTCAATCAGAGGCTTGGCCCCTGGCCTTTGAAGAGTTAATGCTAGGCCCCCATCTATACAGAATTACTGCCTGCCTGCCTTGACATGTATATTCTTCCTAATCAGGGCTGAGACCTCTCCCAACCTTTCTATTAATAAGCCCTGAGTGTCATTCAGGTTGCTTACAATGGCCTTTTACCGCTTCATTAACTCTTCGGGTCTTCCTTGCCTTCATCTTTGTTTAAGACTCATATTCACACTGATCTCTCTGGATTGCCCTAAACTCAGTTTTAGACTACCTGACCCCTGTTTGCTACATTTTCTATGACACCGTTAAGTGTGGGAAAGTCTGGCAACTATTTTCATAGATTCTTAAGGTTTTCTTTCTTATGCTGCTCAGTTCCTTTCTGATTTTTTAAGGGAAAAAAAATCAGAAAGGCTCCATTTATCCATTGTTGATTGAAGAACTATAAGATGGAGAGAGGATCTCCTTTTGGGCAGTCCTCTGCTTTGTGGCAACACACACATACACATACACATACTCTCTCTGTTTCTCCCTCTCTCCTCTCTCTCTCTTTCTGTCTCTGTGTATCTGTGTCTCTATGTCTCTGTCTGTCTCTTTCTCTCTGTCTCTGGCTCTGTTGTTGTCTTTGTTTCTGTCTCTCTGTTTCTCTCTCTGTTTCTGTCTTTGTCTCTGTCTCTCTCTTTCTGCCTATCTGTCTCTCTCTCTCTCTCTCTCTCTCTCTCTCATTATTTCCTGCTGGGTAGGGAAGAAAGACTATTGCAGAGATAAAGATTTTGCTTTAGGCTTTGCTGGACTTTATCTCAGTTGTTCCTATTCAGTTCTGACAGTATGGTGATTAGTTTAAACATTTCTAAAGCATCTACTCCGTGCTTAGCACCTAGTAGATGCTGGGAATACAAAGGCAAAAGCCAAATAGTTCCATCCTAGCGTTAGGACTTATATTTCACAGAAGGTCATAGTTATATTTCTGCTACATTTAAATTTTTTAAATTTTCTTCCTAGAATTGCTCAGAAGAAGGTTGCTAGGAGGAGAAAAGCATCAGTTTTGGAATCAGAGGAAGTGGGCTCAAACATCATGTCTGACTCTCATCTCTTGTCCCTTAACTTCCTTGTGCCTCAGTTTCCTCATCTGCAAAGGGAGGGAATTGGACTAGATGGTCTCTGATATTTCTTCCATCTCAAGATCTATGACCCTAAAATTGTCTTCCCCTAAAGAGGGGAAGAAGCTTTTCTGTTCTTGAGAAAAGGCAGCATGGCCAATAGAGAGGGCCCAGGCCAGTCATCCCTATTCACTGGGCCTGTCACTGTGATGCTGATGAAAAGTTGATGGCAAGACAGGAGTGGGGGCGGGGATCTGAGGGTGTGAGACAATTGTAGTTCAAATGGAGGTCAGTACAAGAGGCAGAAAAAAAGAGAAAAATTCCCACCCTCTCCCTACTCTAGGACCAGTTCTCAAACCCTCCTGGGCCTATCCTGCCATTCCTGAAACCTGGCTTAACCTGAAGCATTTGTACTCCAAGCCAAACACTGCGCAATGCTTTGTCACCTAGAGGGTGTGGCAAAAATTAATTAACAACCCTTTGAAAGGGCTTTGAAGATGAAAAAGCCTTGCATGATACAAATGCCCTGTCCATAGCTTTTAACAGTTGTTTGATGTATGTTTACTGTGGACACGACTTTACAATCACCCTCAAAGCAATTCAGCCTCCCAGATGAGAGAAAGTAGAAAGGTTCTGATTAAATCCTCCCCGCTGTCCATCAAAGAGACTGGGTTAATATGACCCTGTACCAGCCATGCAAAACCTCAATAGTGATTCCTGTCTGAGAATCCAGGATCATAGGTTTGAGATCTGGAAGGAACATTAAAGATTACCTAATTGACATCTTCGAGTTTACATAGAAAGTAAAAGATGTGGAATTTGAACCCAGCTCCACTCACACCAAGCCCAGAATTCTTGCCATTATATCATACTGATTCTGCTTCCAAGGTCCCATTAAGCTGCCCTGGAAGGTCTTTGTTCTTACTTTCTGGGGCAACTAACTGGCTTTCTAAGAGAATTGTAGTTCAAATAGTGGCCAATTTAAGGAAGCAGAAAAAAGGTAAAAATCCTTAATTCTTTCTCTAAATGTTCCAGAGAGGTATCCCAGAATACACACATCTAAAACCATCAACCAAAGGGTGCCCAATGCACCCATGCTCTATTCCCATCACCATCAAGTCTGGTGCATCCTGAGGCAGAGGATCCTAGGTGAGGCTGCTAGGTAGCAAAATAGATAGAATGTTGAATGTGGAGTCAGGAAGACTTGAGTTTGAATCTGCCCTCTGACATTTACTAACTATGTAACCCTGGGCAAGTCATTTAATCTCTGTCTGCTTCAGCTTCCTCATCTGTAAAATGGGGATAATCCTAATGAAAAGGCAACATAGGCACCAGGAATAGTGATTTGTTGATAGGTTTGGGAGAGCAATAGATTTGGGAAAGCATAATGGTAAAGAATATTATTAAAATTGTATAATAGAGATTTGGTTACAGTTCAATGACCTGAAAAAAATTAAGTCACGCATCTATCACAGGTTACAAAGGAGTGCTATTTTATTTACATGAAAATAGTTTCACAGGCTCAAGCAATTAAACACAGAATCATAAATGAATAAATGGTTTGCCCTTCAGAATACAGAATTTTTAAAATCTCAGGGGAACAAAGACAGATTCTATGAGGTAAAGGAAGAAATAGGGAGGAGTTTGATAGCTCAGAAGGAAAAATTAAGAAGGGCTCAGGTAGAATCCACCTGCTAATCAGGTCCCAGATCTGTTTTAAGATCTCAAAGGTTGGGAGGATAGACAATGGAGGTTGATAAAGAGTTTCATCACTTATATCATTCTTATATCATTATATCATAATATATCATTCTTATATCAATATACAGATAGGACCATCAGGGATTTAGTTATGACTGATAATACCAGAATAAACTCCTCCCTGATAAGGGAAGAGAATAAGCTGGTTTCAAAGTCTGTTGTCCTGTATTTTCCAAAAGGACCAAAATGACATCATTATATTAAAATCGAGTTACAGTGTGTCCAACTATGGCTGCTCAGACCAATATGAGCACTGAATGCTCTGCCAGAGGTCAGTCACAAATAATCCATATGAACATTTCTGGTGGCTTCTCTAATTTTGCATATTTTGCTTTTCCTTTGGGCTAATTCAATTCTGCTTTGCTCACAAAGCACAGCACCTTCTCTGATATGGGTACACTATGATGGGCAGTTCTGTGCCAGTGTCTCTCAATTTACCTTGAGAGTGTCTTTGTATCACTTTTTTCTGACCACCTTGTGAGCTCTTGTCCTCTGTGATTTCTCCATAAAATAATTTTTTTGGCAAGTGTACATTTGGCATTTGAACAATATGGCCAGTTTAGTTTCAGAAACTAAACTGGTATCTTATCCTTCCAGGTAATCTTCTGAATCTTCCTAAGATAACTCAAATGGAAGTGATTCAGTTTCTTGCGTCTGTATCCAATGAGATCATAAAAGAAGGAAAAGTATCCACATGGGCAAAAACATTTGTAGAATTTGCTTTTTGGTGGCAAGTAATTGGAAAATGAGTGGATGTTCATCAATTGAGAAATGGTTGAATAAGTTGTGGCATATGAATATCCTGCAATATTATTGTTTTTTAAGAAATAATGAGCACATTGATTTCAGAAAAGCTGGGAAAGACTTACATGAACTGATGTTGAATGAAACGAGCAGAACCAGGAAACCATTGTATAGAGCAGCAGCAAGATTATGTGATGTTGAATTATGATAAAATTATCTCTTCTCAGCAATACATTGATACAAGATAATTCCAATAGGCTTGGAATAGAAAATGCCATCTGTATTCAGAGAGAGGAGGGACTGAATACAAAATGAAGCATACTATTTTCTAGTTTGCTTTTTTTCATGGTTTTCCCCCTTTGTTCTGATTTTTTCTTTCAAAAATGACTAATATAGAAATGTTTTAGATGATTGTATATGTATCTGATTGTTTACTGTCTTGAGGAAGAGGAAGGCAAGGGAGGGACAAAAATTTTGGAGCTTAAAATCTTACAAAAATAATGTTGAAAACTATATTTACATGTACTTGGTAAAATAAAATACTATTGAATTTAAAAAAAAAAGAATTTGTGTTAGGGAGGAAGATGTAATAAGGTTGGAAAGGTGGCAAAGAAGGATATAAGTTATTAGGGGCTTTGAATGCCAAACAGAGCATTTTGTATTTATTCTGGGAGGCAATAGGGAGCCATTAGAAGTTTTTGAGTATGAGAGAGGTGACATACCTAGGATTTAGGAAAATCACTTTGTTGGCAGAATGGAGATTGGATTTGAGTGGGGAAAGACTTGAGGCAGGCAGACCCACCAAAAGATTATTGCATGGACCAGGAATGATGAAGGTCTGCAGTAGAGGAATGGAAATGATAGAGATAGAATGGGGAGTATTGGAGAGATGTTGCAAGTTGAAATCACAGGCTTTGACAACAGATGGGATGAGAGGAGGGGTCTAAAACTGGAGAGGAGCCCAAGATGACAAGTTGTGAGCCTGAGGGACTAGGAGGATAGTGGTGTCCTCTACAGGAAGAGAGTTGAAGGGAGGAATATTTAGGGGAAAATATAATGAGTTTTGTTTTGGACACGTTGAATTTAAGACATCTATTGAACTTCCAGTTTGAGATATTTGGCAGGCAGTTGGAGATGTGAGGGTAGAAGTCAGCAGAGAAGTTAGGGCAGGATAATAGATTTGAGAATTATCAGCATAGAAATGTTAAGGCAGTTCCTAGCACATAGCAGGTGCTTGAGAAATGCATGTTTCCTTCCTTCACAACTTCAGGGTCCACAACCTGTACACAGAGGAGACCACTGAGCAAGATTGGTCAAGAGTGGCATCCTCAGGCTAATTAAGATTTTCTTCAATTCTGGTGAAGATAACTCACTTTTAAAAGTTATTTATACCTTTTAACTATACAAAAAGCATGACCTAATTAGTAATAGCTAGCATGAATATAATGTTTTAAGGTTTCCAAAGCACTTTATATATATTTTATCCTCATAGCAATTCTAGGATGTAGCTGCTGTCCTCACTTTACATATGAGGAAACCAAGGTAGATAGGTTAAATGACTTGCTTAGGGTCACACAGCTAACAAGTATCTGAAACTGCATTTGAACTCAGATCTCCCTAAATTCAGATCCAGCAATTTATCTATTTAACCTTCTAGTTGCCAAGTAAGTCTGAGTTTTAAGTGTCAGATGGCAATTAAACTCCCTCACTTTGGATAAATCACTACCCTTCTCAGTAAAATAGAAATAATAATATTCATTTAACCTAACTCATTGAACTATTTATTGAGAAATCTTCACAAGCCACTAATTACTATTGAATCATTTGTATGATTATAGGGCAAAGATGACTTCTGGTCAAGCCAGAATTAAAGGAGAGGTAAGACATTCTGGAGCTCTGAGCTCAGACTTTGGGGTTTTTCTGTCATGGAGTCTATGTTAATAGAGAGGTCAAACTAGAAGGACTGGAATGTGGGGAAAATATTGATATGAACAGAGACTACTAAAGTCTTGTGCAAAGTGTAAGCCCAGAGCAGAAAAGGTAGGTCACAGCAAAAGTTCAATATGCCCTCTGAGAAAATTCCTGTTTTACCTGAATTATTGCATGCCAGTCACATTTCTAAGGGATGATACTATCAATCGACATTTAGGGGACACCAGGAAAGTATTAGATGTAGTCCCTGACCCTCAAAATGTTGTTGTTTATGTTGTTCAGTCATCTCCAAGTCTTTGTGACCTCATGGATCTCAGCACACCACCCCTTCTATTCTCCAGTATTTCTCAAAGTCTGTCCAAGTTCATTTTTGTTGTTTCTGACACTACCTATCCATTTCATCTTCTGCCATCTCCTTATCCTTTTGCCTTCAATCTTTCCCAACAAAAGGGTCTTTTCTAATGAGTCCCATCTTCTCATTATGTGACCAAAGAATTTAAACTTCAGTTTCAGTATTTGACCTTCTAGTTAATAGCTTGAATTATTTTCTTTAAGCATAAATTGATTTGATCTTTCAAAAGTCTTTTCCAACACCACAATTCAAAAGCATCAATTTTGCAGTGTTCAGTTTTCATTATAATCCAACTCTCACTGGCAAATATTGCTACTGGAAAAACTATAGCTTTGACTATGGACCTTTGTCAGCAAGGTGATGTCTGCTTTTTAGCATGCTACTCAGATTTGTCCAAGAGCAATCCTTCAAAATAACCCATAAGAATTTTCCATTTCATGTCAAAGTAGAAATGAAATCCCTGGGATCAAGAGTCATTTGATTTTGAAATTCAAACCCTTATTTTTGCTTTGCAGAATTGTTAGAGTTGGCATTTTTTTAATGAATTCACCTGCTTTATTCAAAGCAAGTTTAAAAAAACTCACACCAAAGATCATCCTGAGCTGTCAATAGAGACACGTGACAGATCCAGTTTTAAATATTCCATGCGGAGCACATTGTCAACACTTCCTATATTGAAGTTTAGCACAAGACTTCCCTCACTTTCCCATCTGTTCATTCCTTAGGTGCCTTTCAACCCAGGACCCAGGTGCTAGCACAGAAATAAGTAAATGTGAGTGGAGAATGAAACAAGGCAAATATAAGCACAAAAACCATGTTCAACAGATACCTTTCTCAGGATTGGCCAAAGATGGAGGGGGATCTGCAATGAGTCCCCCAGATCCCATTGATTTCTATCCTAGCAGGACTGTAGCAATCAAAGTGATCCAGACTTCCAACTCACTCAGGGTCAAGGTTTGGGAGAATATTCTTGATCAAAGATTATTGCTCTGAGCTTTCTCTTTGCAATAATATTCACTTTTTCACTACTCCCTTTTTCTACAACAGGGCTTCTTAAGCTTTTCCCATTCATGATAATTTTTTGCCAGAGAAATTTTTACATGACTACAGGTATGTAGGTATATAAAATAGGTATGCAAATCATACATTTTCTGATGATAGATCATAATTTCACAACCCCTATCTTTAGTTACATGACTCTATAGAGGATTGCAAATCTCCAGCTTAAGAAGTTTTGTTCTAAAGAGTTATCTAAGGTGTGTGGTGTGTTGTAATGAAAATTATCAAGTCATTTGGTATTTTGGGTTCAAACCAGGTTTGCGACCAGAACACATCAGGAAATCAATTCTGGCCCAGAGATATTACAGGTGTTCAATATGAATTATTTGTTGTTCCTCCCACAGCATCCTGTGGGGATTCGATAATCATGGATGGCATCTTTCCAAACTCCCAGGGTTGCCATATTAGTATCATTCTTGATTCTTTCCCTTCCCTCACTTTCTCCCACCTCTTTCAATGGCTTAATCTTGTCCATTTTATTTCCACAACAATTCTTATATCTACTTTCTTCTTTTTATTCATATAATTTCTAGCCCAATTCAGGACTTCATACTTCTCACCTAAACTATTGCAATAATCTCCTTATTAGTGTCCTTTCTTCCATTGTCTCCAAATACATCTTTGCATAGTTGCCAAATTGGGATTACTAAAACATATATCTGATCACATCAATCCCCCACTAAAAAGCCCACAATGATTCACTATTGCCTCTACGATAAAATATAAAATATCTTTTGCCTGGCCTTTAAAGGTACTTTTCCAATTTTATTTCGTATTACTTGCTTTAATGGACCCTCTATATTACCTGAACTTGTCTGCTACATGACACTCCATCCTCTGCCTCCATGATTTTGTGCTGGTATTTCCCATTCCTAGAATTCACTTCCCTGTCTCCTTCCCCTCTGCTTCTCAGAATCTCTAGCTTTCTTCATGGCATATATCAGGAGCTATTTCCTTTACTGGATATGGACTCAGAGAACCCATATTGCTACTCTAGGCCTCAGTTTCCCCATTTGTAAAACGAAAGGATTGGACTAAATCATCCCTCTTCTTTCTTTCTTTTTTTTTTGCTGAGGCATTTGGGGTTAAGTGACTTGCCCAGGGTCACACAGCTAGGAAATATTAAGTGTCTGAGACCAGAGTTGAACTCATATCCTCCTGACTTCAAGGCCAGTGGCAAGGGGATTCCCATCAGTATGGCTGAATAAGTTATAGCATATGAATATAAGGAAATTGTAATGGTCTGTAAGAAATGATAGGTAGGGGAGCAGCTAGGTGGTGCAGTGGATAGAGCACCAGCCCTGAAGTCAGGAGGACCTGAGTTCAAATTTTATCTCAGACACTTAACATTTCCTAGCTGTGTGACTCTGGGCAAGTCACTTAACCTCAACTGCCTCAGCAAAAAAAAAAAAAAAGAAAAAAAAAAGAAATGATAGGTAGACTGATTTCAGAAAAGCCTGTAAAGACTTATATGAATTGATGCTGAGTGAAGTAAACAAAACCAAGAGAGCATTGTACATAGTAACAAGATTATAGAATGGTCAACTGTGATACATTTGGCTTTTCTCAGCTACGTAGTGATTCAAGGCAATTCCTGTGGACTAGGAATGGAAAATGCCATTTGCAATCAGATGTGGATGTGGATCGAAACATAATATTTTCTTGTTTTCTTTTGTGGGGTTTTTTCCCAAGGCAATTCGGGTTAAGTGACTTGTCCAGTGTCACATAGCTAGGAGATGTTCAATGTCTGAGAATAAATTTGAACTCAGGTTCTCCTGACTTCAGAGCTGGTACTCTACCCATCTAGCTGCCCAAAGCATAGTATTTTCACCTTTTTTTTTCTTTCTCATGGGTTTTTTTCTCTTTGGGTCTGATTTTCTTGTACTGCATGACAAATATAGGCATATGTTTAAAAGAATTGTACAAATTGCTTGCAGTCTTGGGGAGAGGGGAGGTGAGGGAGGGAAAATTTGGAACACAAAGTATAACAGAAATGAATGTTGAAAATTATCTTTTTATGTGATGGAAAAATAAGATACTATTGAAAATAAAAATAAATAGCTAGTATTTATATAATGCTTTAAGATTAGCAAAGCACTATATATATATATATATATATATATATGAAATTTAGTCTTCAGAACAACTTTGAGAGATAGATGGTATTATTATCCCCATTTTACTGACGAAGAACTTGAAGCTGAGAGACACTAAGTAACTTGCAAAGGTTCACACAGCTAGTAAATGTCTGAAGTAGTATTGTGAAATCAGGTCCTCCTGACTTCAAGTCTATCATTCACATCCACCAGTACCACTTAGATGCCTCAACAGAATGACCTGAAAGAAAGCAAATGCATTGAGGGTATTTTGTCTCTGTATTCCTAGCACCCAACACAATGTTTTCTACTTTATAAATGGTTGTTGAACTGAATTGAACTGAATTCTGATCTGATGATGTTTTTGGATGCTAGCATTCTTTGTCAAGCACATTGGCCCCTGGATGCTTAGGAGAGATTGTGATTCCATTGTCATGGGGTAAAAAAAAAAAAAAACCTGGGTTGGTTCTCATCTTCATATGGAGCTAACCAACATCGTGATATATTGTTGAGGTCAGACAAAATGTGGACTAGACCTCTGGAGTGTGGAACCATTGCTCCAGATTTTGTCCAGCTACCAGGAATCAAGCTAGGTTAATTTAAAAGTCTGGTTAAGCACTCTGAGTTATATCCAAGCCAAGGCTCTGTAATAACCCCACACTGTAGGCTCTCTAAGTCACCAGCCTGAGCGGGAACAGACCCAGCTGGGGATTGTCCCATGCACTAGAGTGGGGCTGGGGTGGAGCCAAAATATTATGCAGCCACTAAGAACAGATGTCTCTCAATAAAGGAAGGATAGATACTATGTATCAAGTATAAATCCATGAAAATACATGCATCCTCTGCATCTGGCCAGTAACACTTGCCCAAGGGATCTCCTCAGCCACTGTTTTTTCTACTTTCAAGTAAATATCTTATTATAATTGCTGGAAAACTAGGAATCCATCCATTCACTCACCTTGATTCTTTATCCCATATTCACCCATTCTTTTTGACCTGCAAACTCATAATTAGGGAGGCAACAAAAACAACCGACTTCTAATTAATACTAATTAAATGAGTAATTAAATTAGATGCTAATTAACAAGCCAAATGTGCTTACTTTTTTGTCCTAATTAAATTTGAAAGGTCACATGAGGGGGTTGGACTCAGTGTTCTCCCAGGTCCCCTCCTGACTAATGTTCTACAACTCTATGACTCTTAAGCTTCTGGAGTTTGTCCCTAGTGCCCTCCCATTGACATATCTATCTTAGATCTCTCCAGTCTCTGCAAGCATTCTGGGTGTCTGTAAAATCCTGGAGAGGAGTAAAAGTACCTCTCTTGCTAGTATATTCTATACCACTCATTCCATAGCCATTGGAATAATTCTGTGATTGAAGATCAGGAAATATAAATAAGATAAATAGACCAAGTGCAGTAAGAATTAGCTGAAGCAACAGCAAAATAAACCCCAGTTTGCTGAGAAAATCCATGTTGTAGGTAAATGTGATCTTATTTAGGATTGTGCAGGATGTAAGTTTCTTGATTGTGCAGACTGTCTCACTTCCGTTATTTGTACTTCCCCCACCTAATACAGTGGAATTAGTAGATACTTAATAAATGTTTACTGATTGATTGATTGATCACAGAATTAGAGAGTGGGCTGAATCTGGTAGCAGGACTCTGAGGTTTAAAGATTTCTTTCACTCCCCTATTTCTGGAAATGGTGAGTTGGTGCTTACCTCAATCAATTCTCTCCCAGGAGGCAGGTGAAGTAACTAAAGCAAGTTTCCCTGAGGAAGTAGGAGAGTTATTGACTTCTATCTTGAAACTAAATACAAACTGTGAATTTCCCATTCAACTAGACTCTACACTGAGACAGCATCATCATCTGATGTGCCACATGCAGTTTGGTGTGGGATAAAGTTTAATAAATGAACAAAAATTCATTTTATTGCCATTATTACTTCTATTATATACTAGTCCTTGTGCTAGACCCTGGGGATATAAACGTAAAAGTGAAATATTCCTGGTCCTCAAGAAGTTTATAAGGTGACAATAATCCTTTCATCCTCCATTTCCACTAGTAAACACTCATTTATATGGACAATGGCATAGTCTTTTGTTAAAATGTCAATAGTCAGGGCAGCTAGGTGGCTCAGTGGATAAAGCACCAGCCCTGAAGGCAGGAGGACCTGAGTTATAATCTGGTCTCAGACATAACATTCCCTAGCTGTGTGACCCTGAGCAAGTCACTTAACCCCAATTGCCTCAGCAAAAAGCAAAAAAAAAAAAAAAAAAAAAAGAGTCAATAGCCACACCCCTGAGGGGAATATATTGGCCTGTCATTAGTCTTTCATACTTCAAAAGATCTGAACAGATAATCATCTTCAACTTTATCCTGTGCATAACCATTGGTCTTGAAAAACAATCTACTTAGTTGATCAGCCTGCTGAAAGTAAGCCTCTCATCACTCAGTGTTGAAGCCCTACTCCATCCATTACTAGTCTCAAACTCACTGCTTCTGTAGCTTCCTAAAAACAATACTCCATTGGTATAGCCTTCCAAGAATACAAGAGTATGCTCTTGCCATGATGATGAGATGTTGGAGTGGGACCTTAGAGTCTTTGCCTCTTTAATACATGTTAATTCAACATTTGAGGGATATGAGATGTTCGGGGAGGACTAGCACCTCTGGTGTGAGGTCTTGCCAAGCCCTTTTCAAGGCTGCTCATCCACCTTTGGTATCTACCTCTTACACAACTCTCAAGTTGTCTTGAAGAAGCTTGTGTCTCCAAGAAGCTATAGCATAAGCAGTGGCCACACTATGCTATGAATTGTCTTGACAAATAGGTAAAAACCAAATAATCAGGGGGCCTCAAACTTGTCTGCAAATTAGCAAAGACTCCCCCCCCAATGACATAGGAGGTAGATAAGAACAGTTTGTTCCAGTGGTCACAAAGGTTGCTTAAACAGTTGCTAAGAAACACTAAGAGCTTGGTTAGACATCAGAAATGTCAAGAACATCCACAGCATACTGAATGTTCTCCAGTATTTTTAACTTTTGCTTTGCTGCTGGACTGTGATGGCTCTGGAAGAGACAGTGAGGTTGAAAATTTTGTGCAACTCTGTCTAGCTTAAATCTAATTCCCCAGCAAGTCAAAACATTATGGTACAATGTCACTGATCTTTTTTTAAAAAACAAACAAAAACAATTCAGCATATGTTCTTCCATTAGCTGCCAGCTGAGAGAAGCTTGTGCTCTTCATCTCTTCTCCTCTTACCTAAACTTGTTGGAAAAGCCATCTACATTTAGTGCCTCCAATTTTCCTTTTCTCAACTTCTTTCAAATCCTCTACAATCTGGCTTCTCATCTCATCATTTTAAAGAAACTTTTCCCTTCAAAATTATCAGTGACCTTTGACTTGCCAAATCAAGTGAACTTTTCTTCCTGACCTCTCCTCCCTTTGTAAAATTCGAGTAACACATATAGCTTACTCTTTTTTTTTTTAGGGATTAATAAATCTTTAGTGTCTCATGATCTTTGAGATACAGAGTTACAGCATCCAAGTTCACTATCTCTAGTTGCTGGCATATGCTGATAGCATTGTTGGTCAATGCTGCTACCCAATTCTAGCAAGCCAAATTTAATAGGGCATTTATTCTAAATATTAGATAAAAAGATGTCACCTTTGAAACAATGGTAGGTTAAGGAAGTTAATATGGAGTACTAGAACATTATCCTTATGACTTTGCCTTCTCCTGTTGCTTATTCTGAGTCAAATGTTTGCTATTTGATTTGGAGCTTCTTCACAATTAATGCCAGGATTCCTAAATTTCCAATTTAATCAACTTAACCTAGTTCTTCAAGTGTGCCTTTTCCTGAGCCTCATGCTTTCGTGTTTGTATTCTATCACATTCATGGTATCCAAGGTACTGGGCTCTACACAATTTGGACTTCCCAACAAGAAGCAAGAGAATTCTGATACCTAAAAGGGCTAGTTTGAGTAGTGTTATAACTGGGGAGTGGTGGGGGGAAGGAGAGAGAAAGAATAAGTTTTATAGCCTTTGTTCTTTCAGAATTAAGTTTTATCTGTAAAAGCAATGTGCTTGAGATGCCTATATTATTCTTAGGCTGGGAATCAAAGGTCTTAGGTCTGTGTGTAAGCTGAATCTGGATGGGCTTGTTGAATAACCTTACAACACAAAAGCAAAATAAGTAGCCTTCTTTCAGAGGATTCCTAGAATTTGGCATTTATATTCTTAAATCTCTTATTAGGATGCTATTTCAATCTGACAGGTAAGGGGAAAATGACAGAAAAAGGTTAAAGGACTTGAACAAACATCTCTTGACACCCAGTTCTTTATGCTCCCTCAATATTTAATTCTCCTCACAAGTCTTTCCCAGGGTCTTGCATCTCTCTGTATATGTTTATTATGTTCATAGAGCTGAACCCTACACAATCCCATCGAGAGGCAGTGTGTATTTCTGATGTTGTTATGCATCCTCTTCTAGAATCTGCCCCTTCCAAGGGGCACACAAGACCACTGTCCCTTCCAAACTCCATGTGTAAAGCACAGATGAGTATTTCCTCTGTAGCTTGGTATCATGGTCACCATCTGTGAGCTTCCCCATCCTGCCTAGAGCAGGGAGACCATGAAGAGAAGCCACTGTACTCTTACATTAGATGGTGATTTATTATTAGAGCAAAGTAAACCTACAGCATCTCTTCCTGAGACCCAAGCAATGTTTCTATTTTTGTTTGTAAGCACATTTGCTATTTTAGTTAAATCACTCTCTTTACTCAAAGCTACACCTCTCCTTCTCCCTGTTTTTATTTCACTTCCATCTCTTTTCCTCTGGCCTCTCCTCCTGTACACCCACAGACTCACAATCACATGCATATATATACTTATACACATGTGAAAATCTGTCCTGCAGAATTATTTGTAAGTAGTTTACTTTTAAAACAAATAAAATTATCAGTAGTTTTCCTTTTAGAAGGGAACCACCTTGGGAAGGACAAATAATGGATAACCCTGGAGGTCCAGGGGCAATTATCATTGCCTTAGAATCTGGGTATCAATAGCATATGAACCTTTACATGAAGGGATGTGTGTGTGTATGTATGAATATCAATCTTCACCAAATGTCCATCACACTGGATTTTTCATGATAAAGTAGTAGGAGAACACCAGGGAAAGCAACCATTCCAAAAGTAATGTTTTCCCAGAATTCCTTTTGCTTGTCCAGAGATTTACATATCCAACTGAATAGAATACTTAGTTAAGTTAAGGTACCTTGTTCCCAATGGATCAACTACTTTACTCTGTATTATTTGGAATATATTCTCCTATAGATACCTTCTCTGTTGTTGTTTTTTTTTATTTTATTTTTCTGCCAATTTAGAGAATTTTTTGTTCATTTGTTTTGCTAGGTATTATGTTTGTTCATTGTTCATTGTTTATTTGGTGGGAAAGAAGTCAAGTTTTGAATATAAAGCTTCCCCCAAATATTGAAACAATGACCAGAAGTTAGACTGAATCAGAAAAAACTCATCATTTAGGGGAGCAGATAAATATAATTCCTATCCAGTAGAGAATAAAGAGTCTAGCTCAGGCACTACTTCCAGGTTTTCCTCATGACACAAATTAAAGTGTCCCTTTGAAAAGGAAAAGGAGAAAAAGAGACAAGAGATGTCTATTCTGTCTCAGCCACAGAGTGATAGCTCATGCTACATATAAGGGATGGTCCTTGTTATAAACAGGCCTTGATATACTAGATCATTAATTTTATTGCTGTTGTTTTAGTTGTTTTCAGTCATATTCAACTCTTTGTGACTCCATTTGGGTTTTTATTTTAGGCAAGGATACAGGAATGATTTGCCATTCCCTTCTCCAGCTCATTTTATAGATGAGAAAATTGAGGCAAACAGCTTGTAAGTGTCTGAAGCCACATTTGAACTCAGGTCTTGCTGACTCCAGGCCAGGCATTCTATCCACTGTGCCACCTACTTGCTCTGATTTTGTTATGATGTGGCAAATGAAAGAATATTATATTTGGAGTTAAAAAAAAACCCTGAGTTCTCTATATAAAATCATGAGTCTGTCATTTTCTGCTTGTAAGATTTTAATAAAGTCTCTGACTATCCCAGACAACTCTCTAAGACTTTAAGGCATAAATTAGGTGCCTATCTGCATCAGTGGAGGAATTTTGACACTGATGAGCAAATAGACCTCATAGGCCCAGATGAAGAAGAAGAAAAAAAGCAAACAAACCTGATATGTTGAAATAATGAAAGATTTCCTAAAGTCTTTCCACAGCTTTATCTTCTGATAATACCACAATCAGCCTAAGTCTGAAGGATCTCCATAAAAGGCACAAAAAAGGAAGAATTAAATAACTACATAAAAGCAGAAAGGAAAAAGAATTATTAAGCAAAACTTCAAAGAGAAAGTAATAACAAATGAGAAGGGAGAATCAGGGTTAGAGGAAGAGCCAAAAAGAAGGCCAACTTAAAAAATATTCATATAAATCTAAATCTACATATTCATCTGAAGTAATGAATACAGTATTATCAATATAGGAAGGGGAAAAATATAACTTGAAAAACTTAGAAACAAATTTGCAATCTGATGAAGCAAAAACAAATATTTTTTTAAAAATAAAGGGGTAAGAGATTAGTATTAAAAAAACCCAACTACCTTAAGGGATGGCACAAAATGATTTGGTGCAAATATCAAAGTTGGATGGAATATTGAGAAAAAAAGAAATGGCTTCATTGAGCAAAGACAAAGAAAGGCACTATCACTGGGGATGACTGTGGCTAATAACAAATGATCTGAGCAACTAGTAATTATAGGAGTAGGGAATGGAGTGAGGTTATTTAGCTGGGATATTTAGGGAAGGTGAAGAGTGAAATGGGGAGAAGTCAAAAACTATTACTAGTAGATTGCAATAAGTCACACAACCCTATTGACAGAGCAATTCACAGAGAAAATCAGATACCAAGAATATGCAGAAGTTCTTAACCTTTTTTAGAAACCCCTTTAGCAATCTATGGACTCCTTTTCAAAATAATATTTTTTCACTTAATAATTTTATTTTTTTTTCGATTATGTCTACACATTTTACAGATGTAAAGACAGTTTTCAACATCCATTTTTGTAAGATTTTGGTTTCCAAATTTTTCTCTTTCTCTTCTCTTCCCTCTCCCTAAGACAGCAAGTAATCCAAAAAAATATTTTAAATGCATCAAATAAAATTCATAAGATTACAAAGGAAACCAATTATACTGAAATATATTAAAAATTAAAATTCAAAAAAGAAAAGAAATTATGAAAAGATTTCAAACAAAATTCATAGGTCCTTTGGGAATCTGCAGACCCCAGGTGAGAAGCCCTGCTCAAGAAGCTTGTGGTGGTCTTGTTTTAGTATCTCAAAACATTAAGTCTAAAATAATCGTTTTTCCTTGTTCAGAGTGTACTTGTGGTATGTGTCCTGTAGAGGGCCCTTGACTCAGGAAGAGTGATTGAATCAGTAGGACACAGCAAAACCTGCTTAGGACCACACAGTGCATCAGCAGGGACTTGGCATGTGAAACTCCAGAATAAAAGGAACAAAGCTTTGGGGAAGCAGCTTGAGTTCGGACATAGTGTTAACTTTCCAGCACTCTCTGTATTTTGGCTCCCTAATCTTTGGCAGATTCCCTCAGCTTTGAACTCTGGCCACCCACCGACTCACCCACTTGTCTCAGCCCCTTAGATATCCACACCCCGCAGCCTCTCCAATAAGGGATCTGCAGAGCTGTCAGATTATGTCTTTTTCCCTCCTGTCTCATCTCCAACCTTGCCTGCCCAACCCCTAGGGAGGATTACCCTTTCCCTGGCCTGGAGATTTCCCTAATTATGGCACATGATGGTCCTCCCATGAGAACCACACAAACCTCGTCCCCCCACAAACACTTTCCCCAGCCCCTAGGCATTTATGTGCATGGTACCTTGCAGAGGCAGGGGGATCAATTTACCAAGGAAGGGTGAATCTGTGATAATAAGGCAATTCAGATATAGCCCATGATACATACCTCCTATCAAAATTATCTGAAAGCACTCTGTCGTCCTAGGGGATGGAGCCCTGGATGTAATAGGCTGAAAAGAAAGAAACATTTTCTAAGGGAAATGGAGTGTGTGTGTGTGTGTGTGTGTGTGTGTGTGTGTGTGTGTGTGTGTACAGAGAAAGAGAGAGAAAAGAGAGACACACGCAGACAGAAATAGAGACAGACAGAAGAGAGACAGACAGTGACAAAAAGGGACAGAGAGACATACAAAGTAATATAGAAACAGAGGAGAGAGAAAAAGAGGGAGAGGGAGAGAGAGACCAAGAGACAGAGGTTGGCAGACAGAAAGACAGAGACAGGCAGAGAGACAGACAGACAAGACAGAGACAGGCAGAGAGACAGAGGTAGACAGAAAGACAGAGACAGAAAGACAAAGACAAAGACAGGCAGAAAGACAGACACACATACACACACACACACACACACACACACACACACAGAAGCAGAGAGAAAGCTGTTTAATAAGTCCAGAGAGAAACAGTATAAACAGAACCACAGACTTGGAGAATGACATAACTGGCCCACCATAGTTCTGACTTGGAACCAAGGGATGACTCTGGGCTCCAATAAGATTACTAGGAAAATACTGAAGGATCAGGGCAAAAGTGATGTAAGCTGAACCTTAGGAAGAAAACAGAGACCATCAGACTGCAAAGAGCCTGATTAATGAGTAATTGGAATCCCACTAGTTTTAAGTAATAACAATTGTAACAGTAATTTTCCTACCTGTATATGGTTTGTATCCAAAGATCTCCACATATTTAGTTTTGCACTCATTCACTGCCTAAGCTTCTGCTGTGCTTTGCACATTCTGGAAGAGGACAAAATATAAATTATCGCAGATTCACCCTTCCTTGGTAAATAGATCCCCTTCCATCTGGAAAAAAATATAAAACAAAGCCTTCACTTTGCATGCAGTGTACTGTACTGGATGCCCAGGATACAGAGGCAGAAGATGCAGTCCCTGTCTTTAGGAAGCTTACAGTTTTCTTAGAGAGATATGTATATAAAGAAGGACAGTAATAATAATAATAATAATAATAAAAAGTCTATGTTGACTACTGGTTTAAGTAGTGGGGAAAATAAAGACAGTAACCTTCAGAGGGAAGAGGAGTCACAGCAGGGAGAATGGAATGACAAGCTGGAAAAATACACTGATCATAAAGTTCAAATCTTTGGAGGAGACTCCTTTCCTCCTTTCCTGAACCTTTTCAGAGTTAGAAAGCTGGCCAGCATCAAGGCTTTGTTCAAATATTTAATGTAAGGGAGAAATCTACCTGGAGAGGAAGCTCTAAATGTTAGAAAGTTTCTCCTAAATCTACTTCAATATAAAGCTACTCTCTGTTCCTACTTTACCCTCTGGGAACATGTCTACTGCTTCTTTCATGTACCTGTAAACAGTAATTATATCCCCTATAAGTCCTAAATAAGTTGGTCCCTAGTTAGGCTTTTTAAAAAAAAATGCCTACCAGGAGCCATGATTCCTATATCGCCCTTTCTAGGGAAAGAAGACCTGCTTAACTGGGATTCCAATTTTTTTCATGTGCCATATTTGAATAGTTTCAATATTTAGAGCCTGAAGTCAAGAAGATCCTAGCTATTTTCAAAGAAGGAAAATCTTTGAAAATCTTTACTTTGCCCAAATAGGTCTATATAATTGATAATCATCAGTGATGGTGTTGTAGACTCCCTAAACAAGCACCATTTGTCTAGGGTGATCCTAGGTTAGATGTTTTCTCTTTGGACATCTGTTGAATCTTGAATGTTTAATGTTTTAATGTTTCATGGAGCCTTTCATGGAGATCCTTCAGGCCTAGCCCCATATTCCAGTGATAGCATGATTATGGTATCATCATATGGAATCTATGGAAAGACTTCAGGAAATCTCCCCTTTTTAAAAACAAATATTTATTTTAATGCACATTGCTTTATGAATTATGTTGGAAGAGAAAAATCAGAACAAAATGGAAAAAAACTATGAGAGGAAAAAAAACAGAAAAAAGAGGTAAACATAGTATTGTTGATTTATATTCAATCTTCATAGTTCTTTTTCTGAATGCAGATGTCATTTTTTATCCAAAGTTTATTGGGCTTGCTTTGGATCACTGAACCACTGAGAAGAACCAAATTTTTCATAGTTGATCATTGCACATTCTTGCTTCTACTGTGTACAATGTATTCTTGATTCTGCTTGTTTCACTCAGCATCAGTTCATGTAAGCCCTTTCCAGGGCTTTCTAAAAATCAGTTTGTTCATCATTTTGTATAAAACAATAATATTCTATTACCTTCATATACCACAACTTATTTAGCCATTCCCCCATTGATGGATATCTATTCATTTTCCAATTCTTTGTTACTACAAAAAGAACTGCTACAAACATTTTTGCACATGTGGGTCCTTTCCCCACCTTTATGAAGGAAATCTCCCATTTTTTCAACATATCAGGTTTGGGTCTTTTTTTCTTCTTCATCTGAGCCTGCGGGGTCTGTTTGTGCATCAATGTCAAAATTCTTCCACTGATGCAGATAGGCATCTACTTTATGCCTTAAAGTCTTGGGAGTTGTCTGGGGTAGTCAGAGACTTTATTAAAGTCATACAAGCAGAAAGTGACAGTCTCATGATTTTACATTGAGAACTCAGGTTTTTTAACTCCAAATATAATATTCTTTCATTTGCCACATTACAACAAAATCAGGACAAATAGGTGACACAGTGGATAGAGTGCCTAGCCTGGAGTCAGAAAGACTCATCTTACTGAGTTCAAATCTAGCTTTAGACACTTACTAGCTGTATGATCTTGAGCAAGTCACTTAACCCTGTCTGCCTTGGTTTCCTCATTTGCAAAATGAGCTGGAAAAGGAGATGGTAAATCATTCCTGTATCCTTGCCAAGAAAACCCCAACTGGGGTCACAAAGAGTTGAATATGACTGAAAACACTAAAACAATAGCAATAAAATCCATGATTAAGTATATCAAGGCCTATGTGTAGCTAGGACCATCCCTTAAATGTAGCATGAGCTATCACTCTGTGGCTAAGAGACGAACAGACATCTCCTGCCTCTTTTTCTCCTTTCCCTTTTCAAAGGGACACTTTAGTTTCTGCCATGAGGAAAAGCTGGAAGTAGAGCCTGAGCTAGCTTCTCTACTCTCTACTAGGTTAGAATTACATCTATCTGATCATTTAAATATTGTTAGTTTAAGGAATGAGATTTTTCTGGTTCAATTTAATTTCTGGTCATTGTTTCAACATTTAGGGGAAGTTTTATATTCAAAGCTTAATTTCTTTCCCACAAAATACCTCTTCCACAATGAATCTCTTCATAACACTTAGCAAAACAAACAAACAGACAAAAACATTTCTCTAAAGTGGTAGGAAAACAAAAGACAAAAGGTATCTATAAGAGAATACAAGCCAGATAATATAGAGTAAAGCAGTTGTCCCTTTGGGACCAAGGTACATTAATTCAACCAAGCAAGACAGTCCTTTATCTCATCCAACAGGAAGTTCCCTCAAGTTTCTAGTAGACAACTTGGGCATAGAAACATGATGGAGACTTCCAGTTCTTCTCATGCCATGTCAGCTTCTTCCTGGAGTCTTTTCTTTCAACAACCTGAAGTGAGATTGGAATATTCCATCTTGTCTCTGGAAGCTGAAAGTGCCTGGAATCCAAAAAGACTTTTCAAAGGCTGGATGACTCCTCAGAGAACACGGAAGAGTTTTCCTTTTTCCTCCTCTGGCCATTTCTGCCTCATTCTTCACGGAGGCATGGTACATGGATCTCCACTAATAAAGAGAAAGTCCATATCAATGGACTTTGGGACTGGAGTTACATAGGAAAATTATGTAGTATAATCAATCATAATAAATGAGAGCCATCTCCTATAGACTCAGGAACAAGATAAGAAAAGGAAGAATTCCTGCCTCTATCTGCTCCCCTTTCCTCCCCAACACTCCCCGAGAAAATTCCCACTTAGTGGTAAAGAAAAGCTGGCCTGGAATGATGTTTAGAGCAATTCTTCTGCTGCTATTTCCTCACCTGTAGCCTCCAATTTGTTGCTGGTGAAGGTCTGTCTCTTTTTGCCACAATTGCACTGGGTAAAAGTTATTATTCTTTTTGTGTCAGATTGCCCAAACAATTTCTTAACTCATGGGCTAGCCAGCCATACTATTAAGAGTATCTTGAAAATACAATTTTATATTCAAGGCTTGAATCCTTTCTCACCAAATTCCAGTTCCAAAATGAACACACAGCATTTAGCCCCCCAAAAAGTCCATTTATCCAAGTTGGTAGCAAAGCAGAAATCAGTGAAGGTATATAGAGGAAAGTACATGTCTCCAAGCTTCACTTAAGCATTATCTCCAAAAGAATCTTCTCCTTCGCTCCTCTCAATGGAGCATCCCCAGTCTTTACTCTTCATCTGGTCTACTTCTTTCCCATCTCCAGGGTAAGCCACATGCTTTCCCACTGTGTTTTTCTGAGGCTGCATGAATCCTTTTTTTCAAAGTCTGCAAATGCACCCCTTTCCACTGATCCTTTCAACTCCCATCATTCTCTGATTACTAGCAGCCAAAATCCTGTCATGCAGATTGTCTTGAAGCTTTGAGAAAGCCCATGAAGATGCCAGGAACACTAGGGGAGGGATGGGGGCTCATGAGCTGGAGGTCTCTATTGGCATTTCTGCCTTCACACCAAAGCTGTTGCCTTCTCTACAAATAGGAAAACTTAATATGTTATTTTGTTTGGCCTAACCAAGCTGGGTTGGGGAGGAACAATTGAATCAAGCTAAAGCAGGAGCTGCTTCTCTGGTTGGCTGTTATGTTTCCTTTCTATCTTTACCCTGACCCTCTACTTCCTGCTGCTTCTCTTCTCACTTCTCTTTTTCCAATTCTCTTCCTCACACTCCCCATTTGGTCTCTATGTTCTCTCCCACTTGCTTGTAGTTGTTTTTTCCTTATCACGTACCCCGTCTTAGAATTCCTACTTTTAGCTATTAAAAATAGAAACAAAACTGAAAAAAAACCAACAAAACAAAAAAATCCACCCACCCATCCTAAATAACAGATTCCAAATAACCATTTGCTGTTTATGTATAGCCTGTACACATACATTTTCTTTCTCACCTCCTTCTTTTTGGAAAATGAGCAAAAAAAAAATCTCTATCTTTTTCTGGATATATTTGGACTATAAGAATCTTTGAGAACAGAATTCAGAAAGAGAATTTAGCCCTTAGTCAATTTAACTCCTATATTTTGCAAATGAGGAAACTGAGACTCAAAACATTTAAGTCATAGCTATAGAAATTGGCAGAATTAATGTTCCAACCCATGTTGTCTGATGTTAAATCCTGAACTTATTTCACTGCTTCACACTGTCTACCTAGATATAACATCTTTTAATTTAATTATGCTCAACTATATCTATATATAGCCTTATATATGTAGAGTATGATTTTAAAAGTAGTAAACACAGAAATATAATCCAAAAGAAACAGACCCCACACCTTAAAAAAAAAGAATAAAAAACCAAAAAGAGCTCTCACCATAGACAACTTTTATGGAGAGAGGGAAGAACAGACCTCAAATCCTGAGGCCCCTAAAGGTAAAGCAACTCCAGAAAAAGCCCCAAAGAGAGACATAAACTGGTCTCCATGTCACAAGGCTTTCTTTGAAGATTACATAAAAAATCTTAAAAGAGAGTTAGAAGAAACATGGGGAAACGAAATCACTGCAAAATAAAATAGAAAAAATGGAAAAAGAATGCAATGAACAAAAAATGTAATTGGTCAATTGCAAAAGGAATTAAAAACAATAACTGAAGAAAATAAGACATTAAAAATTAGAATCGAACAATTGGAAATGAATGACTCATCAAGACTTCAAGAATCAGTAAAACAAAAAAAAATGAAAAGATAGAGAAAAACATGAAATATCTCCTAGGAAAAACAACAGACCTGGAAAATAGATCTAGGAGAGACAATCTAAGGATTATAGGGCTTCCTGAAAGCCATGATGATTCCTATAACCAGGGACAGAAGCTACATTGTTAATTAGTCATTATTTGTCCAGTGCTTTGAAAGTGAAAAGTTCTAAGTCAGAGTTAAGTGCTATTATTATTAATAGCTCCATGTCCACTATAGATGGTGTCATTTAATCAGGACAGCATAATAGGCCCATCCTCCATAATTGACTAGGATGTGGCTCAGAACCAATTTTACAGAGGTGTTCTGTGGCCTTCCCATTCTCTCCTATTGGGTCACTTTGAGGCCTTGTGCAGGATGCTGTGAAGGTGAGCTGACTGCTGATTAACACTCAATTAGCACCTTTTCCTTATAGTACAGCATCGACTTTACAAATTCAAAATTTCAGGGGAACATTTAATATGGAATTAAAGCACAAGTATAATATTCAAGAGGCATGAAATCGCTTTTATCTATTCGGGCATTAACTAGTTTTTAATTTATTCAGAATGTACAACCAAAGAATAATTACAGTGAAAAAGGAGGGGGGAGAATGATAGAACTATATATTGCATTGTCTTTTCTTTTCAATTTTACTTTGAAGACATTTGATAAGTTCAGACCAAAGCTTTTATTTCTGATTTTGGAATAAGTGATTAGTTCAGAATTTTATTAACTTCCATAAGAGATGGTAAAACCTTTGAGTTGAGGACAATTTTATTGTTGTTTGTTGAGTAGTTTTGCAGTCATGTCCAACTCTCCATGACCCCCTCTGGAATTTTCTGGGCAAATATACTGGAGTGGTTTGCCATTTCCTTTCCCAGCTCATTTTATATATGAGGAAACTGAGGCAGACAGGGTTAAGTGACTTGCCCAGGATTAAATAGCTAGTGTCAGAGACTAGATTTGAATTTTAAAAAGATGTTTGCTGTGAACTATGCGGCACCTGCATGCCCAAGGTGAGAACAATACAAAGCTAATAAATCACTTCCAGTTCCCAAAATCAATGTCAGTTGTTTGATTAAATGATCCCACTCTGTGCAAGATCCTCTTAGAGAGGATCCCCATTAAAGGGCAAGGATTGCTATTAGAGAGTTGGAAAATGGGCATTATTATGAAAGGTTCTGTGTTCATATCTTTTGACCCAGAGGTCCCACTGATAGGTGCATATTCCTACTAGGTTAAAGACAGAAAAAAGAAAATGTCATATACAATAAAATACCTTTTCCTCCAGTAACAAAGAATTCAAATGAAATAGATGACCATTGATTGGGGAAAGGACTAAATGGACAGTGGCCCACAAAAGAGAAATGCAAAGAAGCATGGGAAGATTTGTATGAACTGATAAAATAAAGCAGAACCAATGACTACAATAAAGTAAATAGAAAGAATTGTATTAAAAATTAGAATTGAATGTTATATAGTTAATAATGATTAAACTTGACCCCAGGAAAATTCCCTTTCCTCCATTCTTTGCCAAAGTAGAATACTATGAGTATAGAATACTGCTTATGTAAGTTACTGTCCCTTTAAAGTACTGTACTTTGATATGAATCAATTTATTGTAAAGTTGTCTGCTCTGAGTTCTAATAGTTATTGAGACAAGCGGTTGATCATTCAGAATGTGACAAACTGTAATAAACTGAAGATGTGGGATGTGGACACCAGCACTATTACATAATTATGGGACAAATGTAATTTATCTGATTACTCCAGAAGATGAGAATTTGAGATTAATGATCAGCTAAATTAGGGTCATTCTCAGAAAAGACTTAGAGTATTTACCCAGAAGGATAAGAGAGAAGTAACAGAGCATATTGCAGAGCTACATCAGTTAAGCTTAAATCTGGAAGTGATAGACACTGTAGTTGCTGTTAAGGATGAAGTCCAGTTGAGCTAAGAAGCAGCATGGAAGAAGATAATTAGAGAAGTCCCCAGCAGATCAACTGGTATGGCAGAGAATTCATGCCTAGAGAAATGTTAGTTATCTTCTTCTCAATGAAACACTGGTGAAGCTACCTCCACCAAGAAAATCTTATGGACTGTTCTGTAGATTTAAAGTTTTAGAGTTATGAGTTCCTCTGAGAACATGAGTTTTCTTTTTTTCACTCAGATGTCACAATCACAGGTTTTTGTAACATGGACCTGCTTTTTCCCGTTAGATTATGGTCCAGGTTTATGTGTGCATTGTGATAAATTTATTATCCCTGTATGTGTTTTGTTATGTGGTTGTCTTTGATATTAATTTTTCTTTTGCCTGATTCTTCAGTAAAATTATATTTAAGATCTAAAAATACCATTTCAAAAAGTTAGTTTTGTGCAAATGGAAATGTACCTGTGGGGTCTCAATAGCTAAAGTGCTGGATAAGGGAAATATATTCCTTTACTCAACAGAGTAAACCTTAGCATCCTGTGAGTTTGATTATCAATCATCATATTGTGGCTCTTTTCTGGGAAGCTAGATTTACCAGTCTGAGGGAAGATTGGAGGGAATAGTCAACCTGGACACTAAGTTGTTGTTTTTCAGTCATGTCCAGCTCTTTGTGACTCCATTTGGGGTTTTCTTGACAGAGATACTGATGTGGTTTACCATTTCCTTTTCTAGCTCATTTTATGCATAAGGAAACTGAAAAAAAAACAGGGTTAAGTGACTTGCCCAGAGTCACGTAGCCAGTAAGTGTCTGAGCCCAGATTTAAGTCTTATTTAAGTCAAATTTAAGTTTTCCTGAGAAAAGACTCTTTCCATTATACTACCTAGCTACCCTATGAAGAGAATTAAGAAGAGCGTAAAAGGAGACAAAGAGATGAATCTTCCAGATTCCAAGACCAGTGCTCTATCCCCTGCATCACCTAACTGCTCAGAGAATAAGTTGGTATCTACATACCCAGTTATAGGGTGGGAATTGCTACTGGAGATGTGGACAGTCTTAAAAATCTGTTTCATAAAAACCATTAGACTAAATGTGCAGTTTAATTTTGCTGCACTGATTTTTTCTCCCTTTTCTGTTTTTTTTTTTTTATTCTTTGTAATGAGGGATAATTCTCTGGGCAAAGGAAAGGGGAAAAATATATTTAGAAACAAAGGTGATATTTTAAAAAAAGATTCATTTAAATAAAAACAATGTAAAGTTCTGATGCATGTAGGCCATTTAAAATATCCCTGGAACAGAATCTCAGAAAACTATCTGTATCAGGTAAGCAGGAAAAGTTACTTCTAGACTACTGTCCCAAATTCACTCTTGTGGGTGAATCTCCTCCTCTATCAATATTCCCACAGATTATACCAGTAAAGCACCCAGAAAACATCTCTACATACTTAAATGGAAACTCCTTAGGATACCATTTAAGCCATAGCTTGATCCTTCCCAGAGATCTGAAAGTTTCCATAGGTACTGTTTCTCTATGATGCTAGGTCAGTCTGCCCCAAGGCAACCCAAGGTTCACATGGCATATCTACCAATCCACTGGCAAAGATAAAATCTCTCATGGAACCACGGCTGCCAGTACAGGGTATTGGGTCACTAAATTAAGAATTTCAGGCAACAATCAAGAAAGAGAAAGCCTTTAACAACTAGAAAAGAAGCCTTGGGGATATAGAAAGAATTCTCTTATACCTAAGGAGAGTAATTCTAGGGCTTCTCCTCAAAGGCCAGAATGAAATGCCAGCTATACACACCTTGGAAAAGCAGCATGATGAGCACTCATAATGCAGTTTACCTGTTCTCCTCAGCTCTCATTATAGTGTCAGCTCAGTATTCTGGGCTGGTTGATCCGACTTCCTGCTCTGGAAACCCTGGTCCCAGAAAACTTGGTACAACCATATTTTAAATGATTGAAATCCAAGCTAGCCTCTTCTTGTCCAGTTTTAAAGGTCTCTTACTTTCCTAAGACTTCCCTTCTACATTCTCTAGTCTAGACCTACTTGCACTGCCATATTGGATGATCAGAAATGATACTCTGTAAGCCTAGACACCAATAAACCTAATACTGTTTTCCATTAAAGAACTTTAATCTTCAGCTAATTTTAGCTGCATGACTGAATCCAGAGTAGAAGGATCCATAAGACTTGACAAGGAGAAACCAGCCAAAAGATCGTTGGTCTTGAAGGAAAGAGATCTGTCTTCAAATCTCTTATCTATACTTACTGTTAAGTAATTTCACTTCTCTGATCCTTGATTTCTTCATCTGCAAAATGAACGTATTGGACTAGATGATTATTAAGATTTCTTTACAGCTCCAAATCCTAGACTATGAGGAACCAGTGCTCCCTATTACTTCAATGACCTGTACTATTTTCTTATTCCCAAATCTACTCTTTTCCCTCTTCCATATTATTATTCAGCTACACCATCGTATCACAAAGTCCACCAAACTCCAGATGTGGGAGGCCCTGATAACTGTTACTTTAAATACTTATTTAAACCCTTTTCAAATACATCATCATACCATCTCCTCTCAGCCCACAACAGCTCTCAGTTAGCAGAATTCGTTGCTAGAAACTAATCATGAGTGTATTCCCTGTGGGAGTCCCAGCATGCTACAGCCAAATTCCATTTTTGATGGGAAAAATCAAAAACAGCTAAGAGCTCTGCCTTCAGCTGCAGATAATTCCCCAGCAGGGGGCTCCCCTCATTTATCACAGGCAACCCTTTCTGATTTTCACAGGACCAGAGAACCTCAAAGTTGGAAGGGACTTCCTCCAAACCTGAATGGGAATCCCATTTATGATTTATCCAAATGGCTGTCCATCTTAGCTTGAAGACCTCTTCTTAGGAAGAATCTTCTGCCTTTCAAGGCAGCCCATGCTGCTTTGAGGAAGTTGTAGGAAGTTAGGAAGTGTTAGGAAGTCTTTCTTTACAAGGAATTTTTGCAATCTTTACAATCTTTTTTTTTCTACTTTCCATTCTTTCTTCCTAGTTTAGTTTCTGTGGCCAAGAAGAACAAATATAATTCCTCTTCCACATTTCCAAATGAGAGCCCTTCAAATATTTTCAGATGGCTTTTGTGTTCTCCCTAAGTCTTCTGCAGATTAGACAATAACCTTAGTTCTTTCAGACACTGGTCATGTAGTATGATCTGAGGGCCATCTCTAGCAGGAAAAAAGGAAACATGGCATGGTGGTTAAAGTGGTAGACTTGGGAATCAGGAAGATCTGAATTAGAATCCCACTTCTGAGACTACCTCAGTAACAATAGCTAGATTTATCTATGTATCTTTATCTACCTATATTGTGAATATGTATACCTATATATTAATGTCTTCATTATGTGTATATATATAATATATACATATACACATATGACACCTTAAGGTTTGCAAAGTACTTTATGGCTTATTTGATCCTCACAATAACTAGGAATGGGTGGTATATTTATCTCATTTTACAGGTGAGAAAATGGAAGCTGAGGAAGGTTAAATAACTTGTTTGGGATCACACAGCTAGTAAGTATCTGAAACAGGATTTGAACACAGGTCTTTCTTATTCTAAGTCTAGCACTCTGTCCACTGTATTACCTCACCCAGTGACCAGACAACTTGCTTAACTTCACCAAACCTCCTCTTCCTCAACTGCAAAATGGTGAAGATAATAATTCTTACAGCAACTGTCTTGAATGGAGAATAATGATGATGATGATGATGATGATGATAATAATAATAACTCAAAGATCTACAGCACTTTTCTTATAACAAACCTGTGAAGCAAGTAAGGTATGTTCTTTGTATGAATGAAAAAATTAAGTGACTTGTTCAAAATCCCAAAGGTTTTAAATGCCTAGGATTCAAAAAGAAGAAGGGAATGAACATAGCACCTACTATATGCCAGGCACTGTACTGAGAGTTTATAACCAAATTACAATCAACTCTAGCAAGATAGAAATGTGTTGATAAGTGTTTCACAATCAGCTCTCTGAGAAAAAAATGTATGTACAAGGTACTTTGAAGTTTAATCTGTATATTCCATCTCTGTTGTAAGTCTAAACTATTAATAAAACAATACATCAAGTCCTGGTTTGTCATGTTAGTCAATTTCTGAAATGTAAATATTCACACTGAAAATTTAACAAGTGGCTTTTGTGATCCTGTCCTAGCTAGTTCTAGCACATCTGTCACTTCATTAGACCCTGCATCTTCAAAGAATATGTCACAGTCTGAATTTGAGGAGGGAGACCACTTCAGTAATAAAAACTGATTTCTCTATTAACAAAATCATATTAAATAATATATGCTGCTAATTAGCATGTAGCAACATTATTATTTATAGCACTTTAATGGCAAGGAAAAAAATGCCTTCAATCAATTTGAATGAACTCCCATCGCCATCCAGGTTGGGCATTCCCCTATAGTTGTGTGACTCCTGTTTGGCTGAGAGACTTCTACAAAAGAGAAAGAGAAATGACAAGAGAGATGAACAAATGAAGAAGTTGTGAACTTTGAATAGCTAATGGGCAGGTGGGGATGCTAGAGCCACAGTCATTGAAGGAGGAGTCAACAAGCCAATATGTGCCTTGAATAATAATAGGAGCATTTATGCAGTGCATTTAGATTTGCTAAACACTTTACAAATATCATCTCATTTGATCATCACACAGCCCTGGGAGGCAGGTGCTATTACCATCATTCTTCTTCATTTGCCACCAGCTGCTCTGCTTCTTTCAACTTTCCCATGTTTCATCATCATGGACCAGGATAAGCACACCATCAGGAAATTCATTATCATGGAGCTTGCTTCAGCTTTGGTATGAACCCTTCCCTCATCAGCATCCCCTGTTGCTTCTGTCCTTCTGATTGGACGGCGGATTCCAAAAACTCCTTCCAAAGCCTCCTGTTATAGAGGGCTCAGAATCCCAACCATCACCTCATTTGCCACCATCTTCTCTGCTAGGTTTTTACATTCATCATCATGTCTGTATGAGGGGTACCCTCTTGGGCTTTCCCTCCCTACTTTTCGTAATCCTTTTGTGTATTGTCTTCTCCCAGTAGATTGTAAACTCTTTGAAGGCAGGAACCATCTTTCTTTTTCTTAATTGTATTCCCAAAAGCTTAGACAGTGTTTAATAAAAGTTTGTTGTATTATATCTTTTTTTCAGATGAGGTTTTCTGAATTTTATTATATTGTATCTCCTTTTTTCAGATGAGGTTTTCTGAATTTTATTATATTGTATCTCCTTTTTTCAGGTGAGGTTTTCTGAATTTTATTATATTGTATCTCCTTTTTTCAGAGGAAATTTTCTGATGGGGGTTTTTGAGAAGTTGATTATCCTTGCCTGGGGTCAAATAGCAAATAAGAATCTAAAGCAGGATTTAAAATCAAGCTTTTCTGCCTCAAGTTCATCATTTTATCCACAATGCTACCCAGCTTCCTAGGTCTTGCAGTGGACCCCTAGAGACTGGGGTTAGTGGACTTGTAGGGTGAGACTGTTCTCTCTTTTTGAGCTGTGATTTCAAATTGGTCCTCATTCACATATCTCTTTACTCTTCTGTATTCTATCTTCTAAATTAATCTGTATAGCTTCCCCAATTACTGTTATATTTATTTGCTTTGATAAATGTTTGCTTGCTGTATGTGATTATCTTTTGTGTAACGACTAGGAAGGGGTTCAATCTATTAATACCATACAGGAGTGGAGTAGAATTACTCTCCACCTGTCACCCCAACACATATGTTCATATAGAGTGACCAAGAAAAGTGAATTTTATTCTAAACCTCCCAAAAGAGTGATATTCGTGCACTGCAAATGTCTGAAGTGTAATAGATAGATTTAATTCCAAACCCAATACTCCTGTTGAAGATGTAAGGGAGTGATTACTTAGTCACAGCCTGCCTCCTTCACCCCACTATGTAGAACTCCAGTTTCCTTAGGCTGTGGGTTGGGATATTCCAGATCTATCTACACATCTATGTTACATACTGTGTATCTGTGTCTCATAAGCTCTGTATTAAGGAAAAATTAAATAAGGTCCATTCAGAACCTTGATGTTAGGGCTGAGGAAATGTGACATTTTGGAGCTCCTCCTGGTGGAGACCACATATATTACTGCTTATTTCTTTTTTTTTTTTCTTCCTAACTACAAACAGTTCTAAGGTAAAACAATTTTTATACAATGCAAATTTGCCCCCAGAGTAGGGAAGGGAGGTACAGAAGAAGGTAGGATAGAAGCCTCTTCCTTCGAAGGAAGGGATTGTTATAAAATTCAGGGAGCTGGGGGGATGTGGAACCCCATGGAAAATAAGACAACTGGAGTTTGGACATTCAGGCTAGTGGGTGAAGTCAGACAAAGGTCCCCTCTCTTCCCTCTGGAGATCTCAAGCCAAGCCTTCAGAACAGCATCTCTCTGTATGTCTGTTTTTCTGCTTTCACCTGTTTTAGCTTGTTTGTTCACTTGTTTGGTTTTGGGAGGGGGATGGGAAGCCACAGAGCAGGAACACAGAGAGGTGAGTAATATACAGGTTGATTTTTTTGGAATGTGGATTTCTTTCATAATTCTTTTCATTAAGTTCTTATAAGTTTGTGTAATATGAATTTATGTAAAGCGAGAACTGTTTGTACTTCAGCAATATCTAGTTAGCATTTTTATTCCAGGTAGAGAACTTGAAAAATGTGATACTTATAATGTATTGATTCAAAGCAAATCCAATAGACTTGGGATGGAAAATGCTGTCCATCCAGAGAGAGAACTATGGAGACCGAATGTGGATTGAAGCATAATGTTTTCACCCCTTTGTTGTTGTTTATTTGTTTGTTTTTTTCTTTCTTGTGTTTTTTTTTCCTTTTTGATCTGATTTTTATTGAGCAGCATGATGAATTTGGATATACATTTAAAAGAATTGTGCACATTATATATATGTAATATATATAATATACATAATATATAATATAACATATTATTATAGCTAACATACATGATATACATAATATATATGATATAATATATATTATTATATATATAACATACATAAAAATATATATATATAGTTTAACCTATATTGGATTGCTTGCTGTCTTGGGGGAGGGGTGAGGTAAGACAGGAAGGGACAAAAATTTGGAACACAGGTTTTGCCGAGGTGAATGTAGAAAACTATCTTTGCATGTATTTGGAAAAATAAAATACTATTTTAAAAAAAAGAACTAAGGGCTTAAAGAAGAGAAAAAATAGCAGTTGCCCTCAAGAAACTTACAATCTAATGGGGAAAACGTATAAGTAAGTAGGTACATAAGATGAATACAAAATAGATAAGAGGTTATCTTAGAAGTTAAGGCTCTAGCAGCTGGAAAACTAAGAAAGGCTTACCTCAGAAGGTTTTGGTTTCACTTAATTTTTGTCATAAGAGAGGGAGTATTATGTCTAGAAATGACTGAAATAAAAACAAAAGTCATCAATAAAATTTATTTTAAAGAATAAATGAAAAGCTACTGGGAGATTGGGACTGGCATATCATTTGAGCTTCGGGAAGTCTGAGTTGTACTGGGCTAAAGCCAAATTGGGGCTGAATTAAATCCAGCCCCAATATGGTAAGCTCCATGCGGGTTGAGGAAGTGGGAAGGATTGGAATCAGATTGCTTAAGGAAAGGTAAATTGACTCACATTAAAAACGGAGATAAAACTACGATCTTTATCTATAGCAGCCCCAGATTAGCCCCTACCTTTCTAGGTTGGGAGAGATAAGGAGACGTAATCTTTTTTTTTTTTTTTTTTTCCCCAAAGAAATACATTTGTCTAGGTTCATGAGCTATAGTTTTGAATGGATGTTGACCCACATTCTTACCATGCCTGGAATATAGGACAATGGTCAGAGAGACCCTCGTGTGAGATCCATTATTAACTTTAAAATGTCATTAGTTACAACCTGGCAGTAATTAGTTCTGATTTTAGAGGCCATCTTCCCTGAGGAGTGGGACATGAACTGAGTCGGTTTCAGCAAGTCTCTTATATCTTTATAATTTTATGAATTTCAGAGGCTAAGCCGACATACTGGGGAGGGTTCACTTTTCTGGGCTTCTGTGACTCATCAGAAAGGATGCTGTAGGAGGATGAGAAATGCATTGTAGGATGGCTGCAGGTAATACCTCCCAAGAAGAAATCCCTGTTTCCCTTTCAGAAAAGGGATGGACCTTCCCCACAGCATCCCTTCCCCTGGCAGAGGTTGGCATTCTGTGCGCTATCTTGAGGGGCGAGGAAATGGGGGACACCAGAACACACAGAGTCTGCCGGTGAACTGGATACTGTCAGCTGCAGGAACAGTGAAGGAAGACATTTCTGACACAAAACCCCAGGAGACTAAACCGCAGAGCAGAGCTGTCATTACTTATTAACAACAGGCCTGATCCTAGAGCAAGCCAGGCAGAGTGAGATATTCTGCTGGGAGTAAAGCCTTAGCCCTGCCAGGGGAATTAACACTTTCAGGGCATGAGGGAACCATTTGGCTGGTAAATTACCACATTGTTGCATGGAAGAGGTGCCATCACTTATTAGACACACACAATTTTCCACTTGTCTCTGTCTCTATTTCTGGGTCTCTGTCTGTCTGTCTGCCTCTTCCTTTCCCTCTTCCTGTCTTTTTACACACACACACACACACACACACACACACACACACACACAGGCTTATGAGGTACAAGAAATATAGGAATCACACTGGGAAAAATGGAGATTTTAAAGAAGTCAGAACTAGAAACCCCAACGAAGTAATCAAAGAAAGCCATCACATGATAGTAAGAGGTACAAGATGCGCTTTAGGGCCAGGTACAAATAGAAAGCAGGAATGCTGATCCCCTATATAAGTCTTTTAATCTCTCCTATTTCATTGTCTAGCAATTTTGTGGCCTAAGACATGCTTTGGTTGGACTGCAGATTCCCTCTCACCAATAGACCCCTGGAAACCTCCAGGTATCAAACCAGGTCCTCACATAAGAAGAGTGATGGGAGTTCTCATCTGTAAGGTTTTAATGTGAGTATATTCTTCTTTCTGGGGGCTGCTCCTAAGTGAGGGAAGGAATTGAGGAGCATTTTCCTTATAGCAGGAGGTTTAAGAGGCAGGAACCTGATAGGAGGCATTTATATTTTTTTCCTGGACAAAGATCTAATCTTGAAGTCAGAAATGCCTGGACTGAAGTTCTGTTTCTGACATATACTACTGGGTGACACTGGGCAAGTTATTTAAATTCTCATTGTTCTAGGCAATGATCTATAGATTATAAAATGCAGAGAAGGTGCTCCATGATAGAGGAAGTCCCTTCATCTGGGATTTCCCTACACTCACAAAATTAGGTGCTTGTAGCCTATCCCTCCATCTTCTAGACCTCGTTTAAGGAAACTTATAATTACCTAGAGATATGAAGTCATTATATCTCCACTGCTCTTCTTCCTTTCTCAGGCCTCAGTCTATGAAGCAGAAAAGTGTCCCCTGTCTTTCTAGAGATCAAAATCTCATCCCAAATATTTAGTCTTTCTCATCATTAATCATACAATCAAAAATTTAGGGGCCACTGGATTTTATTTCACATAAAGGGGAAACAAGTTCATTAGTAATAATAATAATGGTAAAGTAGGAGAAATCATTTATAGAAATCAGCTTCCTGAGCAGGTGGTGATAGGGAATATAGCTTGAGTCAGCCCCCTCTAGAAGGGAGAAGGAAGTGTCCACCAGCTTGAGGGTGATACAAGCTTTGAGCTAATCTCCCTTTAAGGGAAGTCAGGGGCAGGAAGAGATAATCAAAGCTCTTTCCATCTGCTTTGAATCTCACCAGCATAAACCACCATCCCTCCTTGGAGAGGAAAGAGTTGTTCCTCAACTTCCAGTTCTCATTATGTCCCACAGAGTTCCCAGAGCTTCTCATGGAGCAGCTGTGCATTCCAAAGTTACCAGACCCCATCCTGCCCCCCACCAAATCCCCAGTATTTCCTCCTACTTGTACAAACAAGTCCAATGGGCTTCTGACTTTTCTGTCCCAGAAGCCTCCAAAAACAATTTCAGAAAGCCAAATTTAAAGAAATTTCCAAAGTGATCATCACAATAAGTGTCTGCTTGAGTGTTGTGTTCCCAATGTAATCCCCCAAATTTAGATGTTACACAAAGGTCACTTGCTGCCTCAATTTTAGGGCCTAGTTATCCCTGACCTTCATTTCCAGTTGGCTTCATTGATATTCCAGCTCATTATTTTTGCTTCTGCTGCCTCATAATAATCATAAAACTTCACATTTAAATAACATAATGAGCTTTACAAAGTTCTTTCCTTATATCAACTCTATGAAGCAGGAATTATCTTCATATTATATCATTTGATCCTCATAACAACATTATGACTGGAACTGTGCCATTCCCATTTCACATATGAGGAAACTGAGGCTCTTAGATACACTTAACCAGGATAACACAGCTAATTAATTTGGGAGCCAGAATTCAAGCACAGGTGTCCTGTCTTTAAGGTATGTGCTTTCCCCACCAGACTGCCTTGTCTCTCCTCCTTCCATGAATGCCAGCCATCTGGCTGCCACCATTCTGCCCCGATTCCATGCCCATTGGCATCCTACCCATTCTTCAAAAGCTTAAGTGCTACTTTATTTAATCAACAAATATTTATTACTTTTTGTAAAGCAACTACTTCTGTAAAGTAATGGGTGTTGGAAAAGATACAAAAGTTAAATCTGAGCCTTACTCTTTTTTTTTTCTTTCCTTTTTTTTTTTTTTTTTTTTTTTTTTAGTCAATTGGGGTTGTGACTTGTCCAGGGTCACACAGCTAGGAAGTGTTAAGTGTCTGAGGCCAAATTTGAACTCAGGTCCTCCTGACTTCAGGTCTGGTGCTCTATCCACTGCACCACCTAGCTGCCCCCTGAGCTTTATTCTTAATGGAATTTACACCTATTCTGTACACCTTTCCTTATTCTGCCAACTGAACTGGGTCTTTCCTCACCTCATTTCCTATCACATTTTACTATTCGTGAACTGATCATATTGTGACTCCTACTAGATCAAGTGTTCTTAGCCTGGGGTCCATAAACTTGTTTTTTAAATAATATTTTGATAACTATATTTCAATGATACAATACAATATAATATAAATAATGCTTCACCCCAACATCTAACAGTGGATCTTGCTCTCAAATACTTTACAACCTAGTACAAAGTTTTTTAAGTTTTCTGTGTGTCATGAACTCCCACTGGTAATCTGGTGGAATCTATGGACTCCTCAGAATAATGTTTTTATATACATAAAATAAATCCACAGGATTACAAAGTAAAACAGTTGCACTGAAATACAGTTATCAATTAAAAAAAAAACAAGTTTATGGACCCCAGGCTAAGAGAGAGAGAGAGACAGAGAAAGAGAAACAGAGAGAAAGAGAGAGAGAGAACCAGAGGAGAGTGAGAGAATGAGAAAGAGAAATTAAAGGCAGTGAAACAGTGGATAAAAAGAGTTAAAAAATCTTGTTTCTGACATCTTATTGGTTAGTGACTAGGAAAGTCAACTAATTTCTCAATGGTCTAGGTAACTCTTGACCATAAGTTGCAGAACAGTTAGCAGAATAACTTTTCTCATGAAGAATTTTCTCTACCAGTGAAGTTACAAGTCTGCTTCAGTGTGTGTGTGTGTCTGTATACTTATACATACTCACATTCGTATGACCTCTTCTTTTCCCTATCTTTTCCCTCCCCAGTGCCTAATCCAATGTGCTAGACATATATCAAGTCTCTTCAGAAATCTGCCACTTTCCCACAAGTCTTTGGGACCAAAACACTTCTGCCTTGTCTTTGGGACAGGAGGACGTGCATGGGATACATTGCCTAGGATGGTCTTTAAGAAACAAGAGATATTGGAAAGAGCACTGGGAGAATCTGGAAGCTAGTTGTAAGGGAGTTGAAGAAGACAAATGACAGAAAGATTCTGGGAATCAGAGGTGAATCTCAGAATGCCCAAATGATGGGTTCTGAGATCATCATAAACCTCACTAATGAGATTCACCTTGGCACTAGAACAAGGGCTAGGGTTTCATAATAGCCCCCTAGGCTAAAGAATCCAGTGCATCCCATGCTGCTGCTCTCAGTGCTTCCAAAACAGACTTTTTTTTTAAATTTTTATTCTTTGTCTTGTTTTATTGTGCTTTGCTTTATTGCACATCACAGATAACAAATTGAAGGTTTGTAGCAGCCCTGCATAGAGGAAGTATAACAGTGCCATTTTTCCAAAATATGTGCTCACATCATACCTCTCTATCATATTTTAGTAATTTTCACAATCTTTCAATTTTTTTCATTATTATTATATCTGTTACGATGATCTGTGATCAGTCATCTTTGATATTACTATTGTAATTGTTTTGGAGTGCCATGAACCATAACTATATAAAACAACAACCTTAATCAATAAATATTGTATATTTTCTGATTGTTCCACCAACCAGCTGTTCCTCATCTCTCTCTCCTCAGGTGTCCCTATTTTCTGAGATACAATAATATTGAAATTATATTAATTAATAATCATACAATGCCCTCTAAGTGTTCAAGGGAAAGGAAGAGTCAATCTATGTGGCAAATTTTATTGATGTCTTATTTTAGCCATCCTAACTTTTAGCACCTTCCATTCTAATCAGTCATCAGCCATCAACATCAGAGAAAATTCTCCACCAACACAAAGATTATAACTCACTGAAGGCTCAAATGAGCATTTTCTTAGCAATAAAATATTTCAAAATTAAGGTATTCTTAAATATTTTTAAGCCTACTACTATTGCATACAAATAGACCGCAGTATAATATAAACATAACTTTTACCTGTACTGGGAAACAAAAAAATTCATGTGATTGCTTTATGACAAATATTTGCTTTATGGAGGTAGTCTAGAACTGAATTTGCAATATCTTCAAGATATATCTGTACCTGCTATTCTGATGGGCCGATGGGGGAAGCATAGATGAATGGATTTGCAAACCTGTTTCCCCCCCTTTTCTTTATGGTTCCAGGCTGAAAAGTGGAAACCAAGAAGACTCACAACATATGGTCCCTGTAAGTCTTGAAGAGATAGTTTTGAGAAACTGATAGCTAGCTGACTTTAATTCTTTATTATTTACTCTTTATCTTTTTGAAGTAAATTTTCTTTTTTTTTTTCCAGAACCATGTGATACCAGGAGTTTAATTACAGTCTGGATTGCGGAGAGAAATTCAGAAAGAATGCGGACTGTTAGAATTATTAATATGAGTAAATATGAGCACAAACCTGATTTAGGGAGCTGAAAATGATGTAAGAAATCTGTTACATCCATACAGAACAGATGCTTAAAAATGTTCCTTGAATGAATTATTTAGCCACCTGTTTTCTTGGACATCACTCTTCTCACCTCCTTCTATCCCTGAGATCTAGAATAATTGAAGATTTCTCCATTTAAAATATACCTCTTAAAATGTGGTACTCCAGATATAGTCTGACAATAGTAGAGTACATTGAAACTATCACCTTCCTTTTTCTGGATGTTTTGCCTCTTTAAATGAAGTTTAAGTTTACATTTTTTTCTTCTTCATCTTCTTTTTTTCCTTCTCCTCCTTGTTCTTTCTTTTTTTCTTCCTTCTCTTCTTTCCTTCTTTTCCTCCTCCTCCTCTTCCTCCTTCTTGTGTGATGCAGGGTAGGTAGCACCAGCAATGGGTACCTAAAGTATCACCAGCAGCAGCTTTGGAAGCTCTCAGACCCAAGATAGTAAGGGAGCTAGACAACTGGTCAGAAAGATTACAGGAGACCCTTTACTAGCACTGAGTGCAGCTAGTGCTAATTGGCAATTCTATTGCCCATTCCAGGAGCACTTATGATTGGTCAGAAGGGAGTAGAGACCCTAGTTGCATTTAAAGCACAGAGGAGCTCTAGCACTTATGGCTGCAGAAAAACAAGGGCCCTTCTTGGGTAAAGACCAGAGCAAAGCCCAGGTGAACAGTGATCACATCTCTCTCTGGATCATACTCACGTTGGAAGCACTGAAAATTTGCAGGCCTCCCACAATTAGGTCTGAAAACAGCAATTAAAAAAAAAATCTAAAACTTGGAATAGAGCCTCTTCACCCCAAAGTGATCCAAGCCTAACTTGAACATAAAGTTCAAAGTCAAAAAATAGGCTGGGAAAATGAGTAAAGAATAATAAAAGAACTTAACACATGAAAAGCTACTATCTGGCAAGGAAGTTCACCAAGATACAAACTCAGAAGACAACAATTTGAAAATAGCTACAACCAAAGTCTCAAAGGAAAATGCTAATTGAACACAAGTCCAATAAGAATTTTTGGAGAAGTTAAAAAAAAGAAAAAAGAATAATAGAAGAAAAATGGAAAAAAGACATTAGATTCATATGGCAATTATGAAAAGATAATTAACATCTTGGTAAAAGAGACAAGAAAATATTGAAGAAAATAACTTCTTAAGATGCAGAGTAAATCAAATGGTAAAAGAAGCACAGAAATTCACTGAAGAAAAGAAGTTCTTTAAAAGTAGAATTGATCAAATGGAAAAGGAGATTTTAAAAAGCTCACTGAAGAAAACATTTCCTTAAAAATTATAACCAGACAAGTAAAAGTTAATGAAACTATCTCATCAGAAAGACAACTGACCTAGAATAGATTGAGAAGAGATAATTTAAGAATGATTGAACTACCAGAAAGTCATGATCAAAAAAAAAAGAAAAAAGAAAAAGAAAAATTGCTTTGATATCTTAGATACAGAGAGTCAAATAGAAATGGAAAGAAACCTCCTAGAAGAGATCCCATATGAAAACTCCCAGGAATATTATAGCCAAGTTCCAGAGTTCCCAGATCAAAGAGAAAATGGTGCAAGCATCCAGAAAAAAAAAAAATTCAAATATTGTGGCACCACACTAAAGATCACACAAGATTTAATTTCCATATTAAAGGAGCGTAAGCTTTGGAATAGCATATTCTAGAAGGCAAAGAGGATCTAGGATTACAATTAAGAATCACATACCCAGCAAAACAGTATAATCCTTTTAGAAAGTGGGGGGCAGTAGAGTGGACATTTATTTAAATAAAGCATATTCAAGCATTTCTGATGAAAAGTTCAAAGTTGAATAGAAAATCTGACATTCAAACACAAGACGAGAAACACAAAAAGGTAAACATGAAAGAAAAATTGAGGAAATTAATAAAATTAAATTGTTTTCATTCCTATATAGGAAGATAATACATGTAACTCACAAGAACATTATTATTAGGGCAATTAGAAAGAGTCTACATAGAGGGAATGGGTGTAAGTCAATTATGTTGAAATGATCTTTAAAAATGGAGAGATGAGCTGTGTGACCCTGGGCAAGTCACTTAACCCCAATTGCCTCAGAGGAAAAAAAATGAAGAAATGAGAAATAGAAATCTGGCAGAAGGAAGAAGGGAGAGGTATAATGGGGATAATTTCTTCACATAAAATTGGCACAAAAAGAAGAACTATTACAGTTGAGGGGAAATTGAGGTAGGGAGTGTTGGTCATGTTTGAACCTGACTCTTGATGGAATTGGTTCAAAGAGAGAAGACTCTACACTTAGCTGGGTATGAAAATTTATCTTATCAAACAGAAAAATTGAAGGGGAGGGATATAAAAGAGATAGAAGTAGAGTGCTGATATTTAAAGGAGGCTGGATTAAAGAAGGCAGTAGTCAGAAGCAAAATTGATTTTTGATGAGGGATAGAGTTTTTAAAAAGAGAGAAAGAATGATAAATAGAAAAAAAATGGAATGGAAGATAATACAAAATAATTTTAATTGTGAGTGTGAATGGGATGAGCTCACCTATAAAAAGGAAGTGGATAGCAGAATGAGTCACAAACTAGAATCCAATAATATGTTGTTTATAAGAGGCACACTTGAAACAGAAATATACATACACACAGTTTTAAAATAAGGGGCTGGTAGTGGCTAGAAACTGGAAAATGAATGGATGCCCATCAATTGGAGAGTGGCTGAATAAATTATGGTATATGAATGTTATGGAATATTATTGTTCTGTAAGAAACGACCAGCAAGATGATTTCAGAGAGGCCTGGAGAGACTTGCATGGACTGATGCTGAGTGAAACGAGCAGAACCAGGAAATCATTATACACAGCAGCAACAATATTACATGATGATCGACTCTAATGGTCATGGCTCTCTGCAACAAAGAAATGTCTCAAACCAGTTCCAATTGTTCAGTGAAGAAAGCCATAAACACCCAGAGAGAGGGATATGAAATGTAGACTACAATATAACATTTTCATGCTCTTTATTGATGTTTGCTTACAGTGTGTTTTCTTTCTCTGATTTTTTTTTCTTGTAGATATGATTTTTCTTGCACAACTTCTCAAGCATTTCAACATTATTAACATGTAGTGGACTTCCTGCCTTCTAGGGGAGAGGTGGGGACTGGGGGTAAAATTTGGAATGGAAAGCTTTGTAAAGATCAGTGCTGGGGAACTACCCATATATATGTTATACAAATAAAAAGCTTTAATAAAAAATAAAATAAAATAAAGGGCTGGAATAGAATTCATTATATTTTAATTGAAGTAAAAAAGACAGGGTTTACCATCATGTAAAAATGGATTAATTAAAAGAGATAATCAAGGAAACCATATTTTGCTAAAAAACCAAAACAAAACAAAAAAAAAAACATAGTGAGCTAATATCAAAACTTTTTACAGAAAGTTTCTCTGATAAAAACCTCATTTTTCAAATATAAAAGGAATTGAATCAAATTTATAAAAAGAGTCATTACCCAATTGATAAATTGTCAAGGGATATGAATAGGCATTCTTTAGAAGAAGAAATCAAAGCTTTTTGTAGTTATGAAAAAAAATGCTCTAAATCTCTATTGATTAGAGAAATGAAAATTAAAATAATTCTGAGGTACTACTTCATATCTATCACAAATGACTGTTGTCTGGAAACTGAATGGATGCCCATCAATTAGAGAATGGCTGAACAAATTATGGTATATGAATGTTATAGAATATTATTGTTCTGTAAGAAACGACCAGCAGGATGATTTCAGAGAGACCTGGAGAGACTTGCATGAACTGATGCTGAGCGAAGTGAGCAGAACCAGGAAGTCATTATACACGGCAACAACAAGACTATATGATGATCAATTCTGATGGACATGGCTCTCTTCAACAATGAAATGTTTCAAACCAGTTTTAATTGTTCAGTGAAGAAAGCCATATACATCCAGAGAGAAGGATATGAAATGTGGACCACAACATAACATTTTTATGCTCTCTATTGATGTTTGCTTGCATTGTGTTTTCTTTCTCTGATTTTTTTCTTGTAGATACGATTTTTCTTGCACAACTATGATAAGGGTGGAAATATGTATACATATATTTGATTTGTCAAGTATTTTAACATAATTAACATGTAGTGGATTTCCTGCCATCTAGGGGAGAGGTGGGGATTAGGGGGGAAAAATTTGTAACAGAAAGCTTTGTAAGGGTCAGTGTTGAAGAATTACCCATACAGGTCTTCCGGGGGGTGGAGCCAAGATGGCGGAGATCAGACAGGAGTCTCTGTAACCTCCTCTAACCTTCCCTCAAACCAACAACGTATGAAGCCTCTAGACTGATTTTGAAACAAAAAAATCCACAATATCTGGAGGACAACACATTTCTAGAAGAAGATACTCTGGAAGATCTTCAAAACAGGTCTGTTTTAATTGGGCAGGGGGGTGGTCTGCTGAACCCAGACTGCAGCACAGGGAGACCAGGGCAGGGAGCTGGAGCAGGGAGCTGGAACAGGAGTCGGAACAGGAGTGGGAGCGTTGTGCTTTTCACACACCTGGGAGTCTTCTGTGGGCCTCTTGGGCCAATCTGTCCTGATTGTGGGCAGGTGGTTTGGAGGGTTTGCCTTTTGGGGGGGGTAGATTGTGAACCACTGAACCCCTGATTAGCATTGGACCTAGCTGCCATTACACAGCACCCTAGGGCAATCAATCAATCAGCAGGACTGATCAGCACCTGAAATAATTCAATCAGCAGAACTGCCCCAGGGTGAACTAAAGCAGAACTGCCCAGCATCTGAAATAACTCAATCAGCAGAAGTGCCCCAGGGCAAATTAAAGCAGCTGTCCCACCTTTGCCTTAAACAGACCTCATACCTTTAAAAAAAATGAATAAAAAACCAAAAAGAGCTCTCACCATAGACAACTTTTATGGAGAGAGGGAAGAACAGACCTCAAATCCTGGGGCCCCTAAAGGTAAAGCAACTCCAGAAAAAGCCCCAAAGAGAGACATAAACTGGTCTCCATGTCACAAGGCTTTCTTTGAAGATTGCATAAAGAATCTTAAAAGAGAGTTAGAAGAAACATGGGGAAACGAAATGAGATCACTGCAAAATAAAATAGAAAAAAATGGAAAAAGAATACAATGAGCAAAAAAATGTAATTGGTCAATTGCAAAAGGAACTAAAAACAGTAACTGAAGAAAATAAGACATTAAAAATTAGAATCGAACAATTAGAAATGAATGATTCATCAAGACTTCAAGAACCAATCAAACAAAAACAAAAAAATGAAAAGATAGAGAAAAACATAAAATATCTCCTAGGAAAAACAAGTGACCTGGAAAATAGATTTAGGAGAGACAATCTAAGGATTATAGGGCTTCCTGAAAGCCATGATGAAAAAAAGAACCTAGACACTATCTTCCAGGAAATCATAAAAGAAAACTGCCCTGATATTTTAGACCCAGAAGGCAAAATACTTATTGAAACAATCCACCAATCACCTCCTGAAAGAAACCCAAAAATTAAATCCCCCAGAAATATCGTGGCTAAATTCCAGAACTATCATACCAAGGAAAAGATATTACAAGAAGCCAGAAAGAAACAATTTAAATATCGGGGAGCCACAATTAGGATCACACAGGACCTAGCAGCTTCTACTTTGAAGGATCGAAGGGCCTGGAATCAGATATTCCGAAGGCAAAGGAACTTGGATTACAGCCAAGAATAAGTTACCCAGCTAGAATGAGCATTATCTTCCAGGGAAGAAGATGGTCATTCAACGATATAGGAGAATTTCACCTATTTCTACTGAAAAGACCAGAACTGAACAAAAAATTTGATCTACAAACACAGAACACAAGAGAAACATAAAAAGGTAACAAGGAAAAAAAAA
>JAJPUD010000098.1:535936-596370 GCA_023553655.1 Myrmecobius fasciatus | reverse complement strand
TAAAATATTTGGGAATATATCTGCCAAGGGAAAGTCAGGATCTATATGAGCAAAACTACAAAACACTCTCCACACAAATAAAGTCAGATCTAAACAATTGGAAAAACATCAAGTGCTCTTGGATAGGTCAAGCGAATATAATAAAGATGGCAATACTACCTAAACTAATCTATTTATTTAGTGCTATGCCAATCAAACTCCCAAGAAATTATTTAACTGGCCTAGAAAAAATAACAACAAAATTCATCTGGAAAAACAAAAGGTCAAGAATTTCAAGGGAATTAATGAAAAAATGCAAATGAAGGTGGTCTAGCTGTACCAGATCTAAAACTATATTATAAAGCAGTGGTCACCAAAACCATTTGGTACTGGCTAAGAAATAGAGTAGTGGATCAGTGGAATAGGTTAGGTTCATAGGACAAAATACTCAATGACAATAGTAATCTAGTGTTTGATAAACTCAAAGACCCCAGTTTTTGGGATAAAAAATCACTATTTGACAAAAACTGCTGGGATAATTGGAAACTACTATGGAAGAAATTAGGCATTGACCCACACCTAACACCATATACCAAGATAAGGTCAAAATGGATTCATGATCTAGGCATATAGAATGGTATTATAAACAAATTAGAACAATGTAGGATGGTTTACCTCTCAGACCTGTGGAGGGGGAAGGAATTTGTGACCAAAGAAGAATTAGAGATCATCATTAATCATAAAATAGATAAGTTTGACTATATCAAGTTAAAAAGTTTTTGTACAAACAAAATGAATGCAGACAAAATTAGAAGGGTAGCAGTAAACTGGGAAAATATTTTTACATTCAAAGGTTCTGATAGAGGCCATTTCTAAAATATATAGAGAATTGACTCAAATATATAAGAATTCAAGCCATTCTCCAATTGATAAATGGTCAAAAGATATGAACAATTTTCAGATGAAGAAATTGAAACTATTTCTAGTCACATGAAAAAGTGCTCCAAATCACTATTGATCAGAGAAATGCAAATTAAGACAACTCTGAGATACCACTACACACCTGTCAGATTGGCTAAAATGACAGGAAATGATAATGACAAATGTTGGAGGGAATGTAGGAAAACTGGGACACTGATACATTGTTGGTGGAACTGTGAACAGATCCAATCATTCTGGAGAGCAATTTGGAACTATGCTGAAAAAGTTATCAAACTGTGCATACCATTTGACCCGGCAGTGTTTCTACTGGGCCTATATCCCAAAGACATTTTAAAGGAGGGAAAGGGACCACATGTGCAAAAATGTTTGTGGCAGCCCTTTTTTATAGTGGCAAGAAACTGGAAATTGAAAGGATGCCCATCAATTGGAGAATGGCTGAATAAATTATGATATATGAATGTTATGGAATATTATTATTCTGTAAGAAATGACCAGCAGGATGATTTCAGAGAGGCCTGGAGAGACTTGCATGAACTGATGCTGAGTGAAATCAGCAGAACCAGGAGAACATTATACACAGCAACAAAACTATACGATGATCAATTCTGACGGATATGGTTCTCTTCAACAATAAGATGTTTCAAACAAGTTCCTACTGTTCAGCAATGAAGATAGTCATATACATCCAGAGAGAGGCCTATGGGAACTGAGTGTGGACCACAACACAGCATTTTAACGCTTTCTGTGAATATTTCCATGCATTTTGTTTTCCTTCTTAGGTTGTTTTTTTTTCTTCTCTTTCTAGATCTGATGTTTCTTGTGTAGTAAGATAACTGTATAGATATGTATAGATATATTGGATTTGTCATATAATTTATCATACTTAGCATGTATTAGATTACCTGTCATCTAGGGGTGGAGGGTGGGGGGAAGAAGGGGAAAAGCTTGGGAAAAAAAGTTTTTTGCAAAGGTCAATGTAGAAAAATCACTCATATGTTTTGTAAATAAAAAGCTTTTAATAAAAAAAATTAAAAAACAAACAAACAAAAAAAGAATTACCCATACATATGTTTTGCAAATAAAAAGCTTTAATTAAAAAAAAGAAAAGAAAGAAAAGAAAAAGAAATGACTGTTGGTGGAGATATGAAATGGTCTAATCATTCTGGAGAACAATTTGGAACTATGGCCATGAGAACATAAAATTATGCAATATATGCATAATTGCAATATGCAATAATATATGACCTCAGTTGTACCACTACTAGCTCTGTATCCCAAAGTGATCAAAGAAAAAGGGAAAAAATCCTATTATGTTTAAAAATATTTGTAGTAGCCGTTTTTGTGATAGCAATTTTGAAATTGAGGGGATGCTCATTAACTGGGGAATGGCTGAGTAAATCTTGGCATATGATATTGATGAAATATTATTTTGTTATAAGAAATGAGGACAATGGTTTCAGGAAAACTTGGGAAACCTATACAAATGGATACAAATGGAAGTGGGCAGAACCAGGAGATCATTTTGCCTAGTAACAATAGTATTATAATGATGATCAACTGCAAAATACTTAGTTTCTCTGATCAATGCAATAGTCCAAAAAAATTCCAAAGGGACTCATGATGAAAAAATACTATACACCTTGAGAGAGAAAATTGATGAACTCTGAGTGCAAAATGAAGTTTAATTTTCTCACTTTCTTTATGTCTTTTTGCTTTTTATAATATAGAAATATGTTTTTATGATCTCACATGTGTAACTGATATCAGATTGTTTGCTTTTGCAATGGGTGAAGGAGAGATTTTGGAATCCCAATTTTTTTTTAAAGAATGTTAAACATCATTATCAAGAAAGTAAAAACAACTATGAAAACAGTGACTATTGATGATAAAGTTGACAAATTGATATTATACACTGATAAAATTATGCAATTTCATTAGATCATGCAATTAATAAATAAAATCCAGAAAAATAATGTTAAAAAACAAATAAAATTTTAAAATCAAGTTTAATGCCTTTCTTTATATCTCACTAATTTATATTTCCAAATTTCAATAGATTTGTACTCATTGATCTAGTTTCACTATTCATTGGTGACAATTGCCAACCTATCTAGAAAAACTCATCTTTAACCTTCCAGAAATCCTCTATAAGGGATCCACTCAACATGGTGGAAGTCTTCTAAGACTTCTGGCAAATATGCAGACCCAATCAATTTGATAAGATGACGCTTTCCATATGAAAGATGGTAGAATTGCTTCTAGGAGAATTATAATGACTAGAGCACATGTGAAGATTCTCTAGCTGTTTTTTATGGGAGTACCACATGGTTGAGGCAAGCCTTTTGGACTCTTCAAAATGGCCAGCTCTTGCCAGCTTTTTTTTTGCTGCATTTGTGTCTGGGGAATGAGATAACTCTTTTGCTAATGCTGATAAGAATATGAGGTAAGGGGAAAGGGCCTTAGGGCTTTCTTTCCCCTATGAGACCATATGGCCCCTGAGAAAAAGACCTTGGTTCTTGGCCTCCCTGTTCATTTTTGGTATTTTCTAAGTACAAGGATTAAAATATCTGACACTGAGAATTTCAAAAGTAGGAGTTTGAGCCATAGGAATCCAAGATACGTATTATAGTCAACCCAGCATGGAATGATCATCGAAATAAGCTTTAGGACTCCAGTAAAATCCAGCAGCAATACTACCTTAGGAGAGGAACTTGATGAGACAATTGCTGCATAGGGACTGAGCTAAGGGATGAGTCTTATTCCTAGCTCAACCCCAAATCAAAATAGTATAGAGTGAATTAGATTATGTCTCTTAAGAAGTTGCGAGAAATGTTTGTTCTTGCTACATCTTTTTCTTTCCTTTTTTGCTGAGGCAAGTGACTTGCCCAGGGTCACACAGCTAGGGAATGTTAAGTGTCGGAGATCAGATTTGAACTCAGGTCCTCCTGACTTCAGGGCTGGTGCTCTATCCACTGTACCACCTAGCTGCCCCTTGTTCTTGCTCTATCTTTGAAGTAAATATCTTTTTTTTGTAAAAGCTGGTCTGATGTTAAGCTACTCAATGAACCTGAAGAAAGTAATTAATTACTAATCCCCTAATATGGAAGAAACCCAGCCTCAATCCAATAGCAGAGAAAAGAAACTAACCCCTGAGAGTTCCTGAGAACTCTAAAGAGTTCTAAGAGAAGTGAAGGGTTCCCATCTTACATTTACATGACCTGGATATTAAAGCAATACTTGGACTAACCACCTGTTATCCCTTAATCTCACTACTTGATGAAACTATTTCCTTTTCTAATCATACATTTCCTGGATTATGTGTTTTATGTTTGTCCTGGAGCAATTCAATTCAATAAGCATTTATTAAGTGCCTACTGTGTGCTAGGGACCAAATAAGACAGTTCCTACCTCAAGGAATTTAACTTCCATTGGGGTAGTACTGAAATCCTGATATACCTGTTATGTATCTTTCAATTGTCCTTTGATTCTTTGAACATTATCTTCCAAGATTTGTATCACAAAGGAAGAGCTCAAATGACACTAAGCTTTTCTACAATTCAAAAATTATTCTTTTTCACTTCAGTAGAACAGCTTTAGGTTATTTAAGGTACTACACAATTTCCAGAGTGAAATGTAGGTTGTTCCTATCCTTCTATTGAATTCTGGGTCAAGTCATTGGCCATTTACCAAGACATTGGTGTCTGTGAAAAATACATATATTGATGAGTCAATCTGGGGGACTATTTTGCCAACTGCATACAATAATCATTCTTTATTTGTTTGACTTTTCCTGTGTGGATAATTGGGCCAAATTCTTTTTTTTTTTTTTTTTTTAAATAGTATTTTTTTATTTTTCAAAATGCATGCAAAGATAGTTTCAATATTCACCTATACAAAACCTTATGCTCCAAATTTTTCTTCCTCCTTCCCCACCCCTCCCCCAGACAGCAAATAATCCAATATAGGTTAAACATGTGCAATCCTTCTAAATATATTTCTACATTTATTATGCTCTGCAAGAAAAATCAGATCAAAAGGGTAAAAAGCAAGAAAGAATAAGACAAGCAAATAAACAACAACAAAAAGATGAAAACACTATGTGATGCCCATTCAGTCTCCATGTTCCTCACTCTTGATGTGGATGGCTCTTTTCATCACAAGTCTATTGGAATTGCCTTCAATCACCTCATTGTTGCAAAGAGCCAACAGCTGATCATCACATAATCTTCTTACTGGTATGTACAATTTTCTCTTGGTTCTTCTCATTTTACTTAGCATCAGTTCATGAAAGTCTTTCCAGGCTTTTCTGAAATCACAAACCAAACACTTTTGTGTAGTTGTGGATCTCATTAAGGAAGTTCTAATGTCTTTCAAAGCCATATTCAATTGGCATAATTGTGTACAAAGAGAAGAATTTGGTGCATCTCACCATGGAATGCTTTCACTTGGACTTTGCATTAGATGTCTTCAATGATGGTGACATATATACCTGCCTAACATGTCTTACTTGATAATGACTTTTTTAAATCTTGGGATTTAAATACCACCTGACACTTATTCCCTCCGTGGCTTTGGGCAAATCACTTAACTTTCCTAGACTCACTTTACCGATTTGTTTATAAAATGAAGAAGGGTTGGATTTGATGATTTCTGAGGTCTCTTCTAACTCTAAAAATTATTTCCTATGATCTATGTTATCTAAAGCATTATTAAACAAAATTACCTCTGTTTTTGAATTCATTATGGAATCTTTCATGACCTTAATATATACTTGTTAAATACCTTACAAGATGATGCATGGATAGAATGATGGGTTCAAGTCTTGCCTCTGTCACAGTCTGTGTGATCATGTAACCATTGAACCTTCTAATTCAAAGCAACCTGTCCAGTAATGCTTTGCATTGTGTGTATTACACACACACACACACACACACACACATATATATATACATATATATTACAAATATATACATAATATACTAATGTAGACTTGATGAACTCCAAAAAATGATTTTTAGGATGCTGAAAATTTTTGTCTGCAGGGGAAGAAATTAATATCTTGTTCAAAACCCACTCCTACAGATGCTGTGGTGGTAGTTTTAACTGTCAGTTTGAGAGGGATGGCTTTAAAAAAGTTGAAGATACTATTTTCCTGCCATGGCTGGAAAGAAAATAAGGTAGACTGAGAAAAAGTATGGAAAGGCTTTTTGTATAGCTTAGATTGCTTCAACTTTTATCTTGCAGAGAAAATGAAGAAAGTTTTTGCAAAAAACAAAAAAAAATATTTAAATAAATGGTGTAGGACTGTGCTTTTTTTTAAAAGTGAAGTCACTGCTATTAAATTACTCTGGTTAAGATTGTTCTTATAGCTAATATATTGTGAGTGTAAGGTGTGCATGTAACTCGTGCATTTATTTGTCCACAAAGGTTTCTAAATTTGGCTTGGGGTCAGGAATAAATTACATAGTTCTAAAATCTCTCCCACCCATGTCCAAAGGAGATTTTGATTCTTAGCCTGGAGGGAAATGGGAGATTGGGACCACTAAGCTGGCTATTCTGCACTTTTTGGAGGAGTGCTAGGCTAGAATTATATGTGCTCCTTATAGTTACTGTTTGTTTAAGGAAATTAGTTTTTTAAGTTCCAAATGTTTTCTTGATTTTTATCTCTTAAAGAAGAAAGGGTATAGTTTATATCCAAAGGCTAAGTTCCTTCCCCCTCAAATACTGGTTACAGAAAAGACCATCAAAAATAGTAAATAAACTTTTTTTTTTTTATCAAAGCAGACAGAGAAGAGGAATCAAAAAAGTTATGCATATTGAAATATACCAAACAATACCCAGATGAATGAGCTCCCCCATTAGCAACAAGATATTTTAGTTTAACCAAGAGAAAATCTCCAATCTCATTGAAGGGAAAATAATCCAAAATCTCTAGGGAAGCAAACTGGAAATTAGGGACATGTTGGAACTGGTTTTTCCCTTCCTGTCTAACTTTCAGAATCTATTCTTTTTTTCTTCAGTTTTCTCCCTTAAGAGTATCTGGAATGATAGTGTTCTTTTTTGAAGCAAGAAGAAAAAAGAATTCTCTCCAAATCTCAAATTAATTTTACCTCTCACAGAGGCGAGCAATATTGATTAATAATTTTCTCTACTAATAAGGGGAACTTTATGAAAATGTAGCTGACTTGAACTCTGGGTTACAAAAATCATTTTCTATGTCTTTGTTTTACTATTGATTTTATTCCTTATAAACTGCATATTCAGTAACTTTAATATTTATTTAATCCTAGGAGATTAAAGGATTTAACGTATTGAGAAACATATCAAAATTTTATTAATGAAGAAAATATAAATAATTAAAAAATGCATACACCTATGTAGTGGACCAGCATTTTTTATTGCCTAAAGGTCTCGCTATCCTGCTTAATTGAATCTTTCAGTAATCATCTAATAATTACTCTACTCTAGTTGACATAGGGTGTGGATGTATTTCTACTCCTGTCCCTTCCCCATTAACCAGCATCAGTTCTATTGTTATTTTTCATTTGTAAAGTATCTCTCCTCTCCGAAATTTAAGGCCTCACAAAATCCTAGATAACAGACAGTAATTCTGAAAGGTATCCTCTACCCAAAAGCTCATAGGTTCTTAATATAGAGTCCATAAACTTGTGGTTTTTTTTTAAAAATTATGATTTATGATAACTTTTTAACACAACTGATTATCTTGGTAATCCTATGTTTTTTAGTTTTATGTATTAAAAAAAAACATCATTCTAAAAGGGGTCCATGGACTTTACCAAATTGCCGAAGGGATTCATATACCCAAAAAGTATCCACATCATACTGTCAAACCCATTCCTTTCACTGACATGGATTTGTCCTTCAAACTCACAGGGCTGCCAGTAGACAATGACATTCACTGGATATTGAGTAGGGGAAACAAGGAAAAATTGACCCAGAAAAAGAAATGATCTTTTCTAAGTACTGTGCAGCTCTACAATGACTCATAGAGGGGATCACCCAGCGATGATTCACAGAGCGTTACTACAATCAGGAATGCAGGGTCAGGACAGAACAGCTGTTGCCAATAATTCTGAGAAGGGCACTGGCTTCTCTCTCCCAGCCTCGTGGTGAACTGTAACCAGACTATAAAAAGTGAGCTAGCCTAGATCTCTGGACTGGTACTTCTAACTTAGCCCTCACACTAACTGTGTTATTAGGACGGAGCACAAAAGAACCAGATGAAGACGATGTGGCAAAGTAATCTAGTCATGGGGATTCTGATTCCCTAAGTGGCTTCTGTATTTGCATTCTAGTATTTGTGTCCCTGGGGAGAATCTTATGTAAGTTAAGACACAGGATATACCAAAGGGCTCAGGCAGTGATGACTTTATCCCAGATTCAATTCTCTGTAACATATTCTTTTGCAGATGCTGTGATAGGAGCAATATCCTAACCCTCCGCTTATGCAAGTTAGATTAGATTTTCCTTAATAGATATTGAGATCATCCTCAAAACTTGGTTGATTCAAGCAGACTAAAGAGTCAAACCATTTCCATAAGGATGGATCACATCACCTTGGCTGGTGGATCCCTAAGCTGAGTCAATTCAAATTGTTCTCAATACTTCTCCATGCCCAAATATCCTTTTCCTGCTTGGCTAGGTAAATATCCTTTTGTTAACTATTGATTGACCTTTGAGTGTCTCGTTTGGTTCTAGTTTCTAACCTAAATTCCCAAGGAGCTGGCCTGAAATAGCCCCTGCCCAAAATATACATCTATGTCAAACGTCAAGGGACCCAGACCGTTTAGATCAGATCCCATTTCACTCTGAAAATTTATATTTGCTACCTCACTTTTACATGCTGTGGAAAAAACTAGGAATGCAAGAGATCCCATCGATATTCTTTGGAGCCCTAGAGTAGAAGTTATTCTTTCAATTCTCAATTACCCCTTATGCTGATAACAGGAATAATTGATACAACTTCCTTTGTCTCCTTCAGACCCAAAGTAGGTGGGGAAATCTTCAGATGCTAGAGTAATGGGTTACAAAGGAAGCAAAGAAGGATAAAAGTGTTTTCCCAACATACATAACTGTCACCTCCTGCTACAAGGTGGCTGCAAATCAAAGGTGGAAGCTATTGAACCCAGAGCAGAAATGGAAAGGTTATTGGAAGCCCTAAGCCAGGGTCAAAATGGAGAGATTCCAAAAGAAGGTCACTGAGTCACTTTTTTTATTCTGGGCCCAATTTTTAAGAAGGCTATTGACAAGCATGCATATGTAGAAACAAAAAAGCTGAACTTGTGGTAAAATTCAAAATTACAATAGGAATTGTTTGAAGGAAATAAGGAAGTTGGAAAATAAAATTAAAGGTGACACAATAGCCATTCATATGTATTGAAAAACCTGTCATAGAAGGCAGAAATAAAACGTGGTAGGCTTTATAGAGGCAGATTTTTGGCTTCATGTAAGAAAAAACTTCCTAACTATTAGTAATCCAAAAGTGGAGCAGGTCACCTCATAAAACTGTGAGTTTCCTGTCCTGGGAAGTCTTCAAGAGGCTATTATGACCACTTATTAGAATGTTTTTCAAGAAATTTCTACTCACACTAGTCTGTGAGTTGTTATGATTCCAAAATGCCAAATAGATAGCTGTGTAACTTTCTGTGTATAGCCCATACTCTAGCACAATTGGACCAGCAAGCCTGGTTATCCCTCTTAAAGACCCAGGTCTATCAGAAACAAGAATCCAGGAATCCACAGTTCTGTTTATGCTACAAATTAACTAAAATTTTCTAATTTTTTAGAATAAAAGAATAAGTTTTTATACATTCCAACTACAGTGATCTTTTTGATATTTCCTCTTGGTGGCTATTAAGAAGGAATTAATTTTATTTTTTTTTAGGTAGGAGGAATTGATGAGAAGGCTGGATGTGAACATATAGGAATTTGCAGGGTTTGTTGCAGCTTATTTACTCTATATACTTAAAATGTTTACCTGATCATCAGCCTATTCTGAAAACAAATTTTGAACAATATCAAAATAGCTCTTTGTGTTATTATTATTATTATTAGGTTATTATGTGTTGTTTGTTGCATGTTGACACAGAAAATGGCAGCCTTTGCCCCTGGGGCTCAAATTCTCAGAGAAACAATATGGCACAGATATAAAAGCATAAGGATGGTTAACTCTCAGCAGCCCAAGGTAATTGGTGGGGGGAGTCTTCTCTCTGTCTTTCTCTCTTCTTCTTCCTTCCTTTCTTAATTATTCTTTTCTCTCCTATTTTAAAAATAAGAGGGTTTAAAAAACATCACAGAAGGAGCCAGGTCTGAAAAAGTATTCAAAAGAGAGATTTTCTTATAAATGATTATGTATATACGTTTATTTTATTGCAGTATTATATGTATGTGCATATACATTTATATTATAATGTAATGACATAATTGTATTATTATACATATAAGTATAATACATAAAATATAATTAATATACAATAAAATTCCCATTTATATCAATAGGGTATCTATTCCACAAGTTTTTATTAAACATATTTTAAAGACATCAAGACTTTGCTAGTTGACTATGTAGTTCTAAGGTCCCTCTCATATCTACAAAAATAAATTTAAAATTACTCTTGAAACGAGAGAACATTGTACACAGCAACTACAAGATTATGTGATGATCAACTCTGAAGGACTTGGCTCTTTTCAACAATAAGGTGATTCAAGACAATTCCAATAGACTTGTGATGGAGAGAGCCATCTGAATCCAGAAAGAGGATTATGGGGACTGAATGTGGATTACAACATAACATTTTCACCTTTTTTGTTGTTTGCTTGCTTTTTTTTCTTTCTCTTTTTTTTCTTTTTGATCTGATTTTTCTTGTACAGCATGATAAATATGGAAATATATTTAGAAGAATTGTACATGTTTAACCTATATTGGATTATTTGCTGTCTGGAGGGGGGAGTGTGGGGAAGGAGGAAGAAAAATTTGGAGCAAATGTTCATATGGACTATTTGTGCCTGATCTGTCCTAGATCCTTCTGAATTCTTTCTGGTCTGATGCCAAAAGAGAAGAATTAAGTACTTTCTCACATTTTTGCCTCTTTATACTCCCTATCCTGGAGCTGTAGGAAAATTACTTAAAGCTTAGGTTTTGAATCATGTTTAGGTTTTATCCAAAGGGGGAGTAGAAAGAAACTCAATACATAGTGTAAATCAGATTTTTTGCTGTTGTTCACTTCATGAACAATTCTTCATATCCCATTTGGAGTTTGTTCTTCTCCAGTTCATTTTACAGGTGAGGAAACTGAGGCAAACAGGCTAAGTGACTTTTCTAGGGTTACACAACTAGTAAGTGTCTGAGACCAGATTTGAACTCAGGAAGATGAATCTTCCTGTCCCCAGACCTGGCACTCTATCCACTGTGCCAGCCTAGCTGCCAATAGATCAGGTTTGGAACAACAATTTATTTCTGCTATACACAAGAAATTCTAGACCCAAATTGTTCTCACAACTTGACATGAAAAGACAAAATGTGCAATAACAGTGTAACCTGATCACTGTTACATTTTCCTAGGAGATACAAACTTAAAGATCACTTTAAGCATGAAGCAATTGGAGAAGCTGCTGAATAAACAGTTAACATTTTACCTTGGTTCTGCACTGTCCGAGCAATTCTTTAAAGGTTCATGTCTTCTGGAAATCCAAATCAAATGTTGGCTCATCCTCTGGCTAATCTTCATTTTTTTCTTCCAGGAATCACTCCTACCTTCATCTCCAATTTTATATACACAAGCACATTTATGTAACTATTCTAAGAAATTAAAGAAAGTCCAACATAGTTCAGAGAAGGTTGTCCTCTCTGGATCATGCATAGGAATGGTTTAAAAGGATCATTCTATGGATTATAAGATTGAGCCTCCCTGGAAACTTCAAGGAACTATCAGGGACTCTAGTGGGATTCAGGTCTGAAAGGCATGCTCTTTGCAATGATAGTCCATCAAGCAGGAAGAGCCTTTAAAAATGAGTGACTCCACCCTCAATCCCTCTCCTCTTCCTATTTTCACATTTTGGGAGGATTATTTGAGCCTGTCCCTGTAGGGGTGAGGGCCCCCTCTCCAAACCCTAACATCTGTGAACATATGGCAAGTGAAACAAAGCTTCTGCCTGGGCAAGGTTGAGACTGATCTCAGAATTCTTGCCTCCTTTGTCCTTCCTGAGCACAAATAATGATCCCAAGATGGATGTGTCCAGATTTGGAGAAAGCCTCTTGAGGTAAAAAGTTTGGGAGATTGTAGGTCCTCAATCTGAGTGTGAGCACATACTCTATGGGGTACAAACTTCATTCCACTAGGTGGAGAGGTTGGTGGTCAAAATGAACTGAATAGAATTCTTGGGTTTTCTACTCAAGAAGCCATAGTTAATACAAATAAATGTGAAATACTATTTTCAGAAATAAGAAGTTAGAGAGGGAGTCGCTACTCATTACCACTTACTTAAAGGTTCCCTCTTTATTTTATATGATTGTACAAAGGCAAAAGAGTTGTCCCCACTCCTCAAATCAGCTTGTTTATACTTTGCTTTTGATCACTGAATTTACCATCCAATCAATCAAGGAACAAATGTTTATTAAATGCCTACTATGTGTTGGGCAAAGGAACTGGACCTACATCAAGACGACCTCTGTTTCAGTCCTAGTGTAGATACTTACTAGCTGCATGACTCTGGAAAAGGTACTTAGCCTCTCTTCCTGCTTCAATTTCCTCAACTATAAAATTGGGATAATATTATCAGCTATCACCCAGAGCTGTTGTGAGGATCAGACAAGACAATATTTGTAAAGTGCTTAGCATAGTGTCTAAATGCTTTTTTTTTTTTTTTTTTTTTTTTTGCTGAGGCAATTGAGGTTAAGTGACTTGCCCGGGGTCACGCAGCTAGGGAATGTTAAGTGTCTGAGATCAGATTTGAACTCAGGTCTTCCTGAATTTAGGGCTGGTGCTTTATCCACTGCGCCACCTAGCTGTCCCCTTTACTTTTTTTTTTTTTTAAGGAAGATATATTATGTTCTTTATGCTTTATGCAAGTAGATACTCAGTAACTCCAGTTGACCAAACCACTGACTTCCCAAAGAATATAAAAGTTGGGATTTGGACAAAGGCATAAGTCATACAGTCTGCTGGAGACATGGTAATAGGCAGAATATTGTAATATCTATGACCTAATACTTGCATGTATTTAGCAAAGTTATAACTAGTACAAAGGGGCTTTGATCCTGAGTTCTAACATTCAGGAGGGCAAGACTTCCTCCCTATAGATACCACTTTCCTGCTGCATAATACAAGTATCCTTACATTGCTTCCCATGGTATCCTACTATTGTGGCACCCTACTGGTGGCCCATTTTCTTCCTCTTCTTCCAATTCCTGCAAGAATGAGGCTGAACTCAGGCTTGTGACCTAATAGGTTAGGCTCAATATTAGAATGAAATGAAATACTCAAACAAGACCTGACAATTAACAAAAATTGATTTATTTAGCTATAGCAGCAATGTGATCCAACAAGAATGTTGAGGACATTGTGTTGATTTAGCTGAGCAAACCCCTTACTCTGTATTACCTATGATGATCCAGTGATAAAGCATCAGGGCCTAATAAAAAATTTCTGTATTCAGGTGACGTGGTGAGGTAGGAAAACCCTGGGAGAATGTCGATTCTCCAATAGAAGTAATCAGTTTAATTAGCAGAAGGTAATTCTGTGTAAATCCCATACATCCCCCCTGCCAAAGCAAAGTACAAATATCCCCTATCCACATGGCTGCTAGTAGTATTACTGAAAGGGTTTTCCAACTGTGTGGCCAGAAGGGCAGTGTTCCTTGGAGCCAATGCGTGGTAAAACAGTGAGGGCCATTGCATATGTTAAGATTCTCATCACCAGCCAGTCAACTGTCTCCATGCTACTTGAGCATCCTTTGGCTAAGTGAACACCAACCTTGTAAGTAGCACTGATTGGTTGGTCTTTTGCTTGGTCAATGGCACTGAACAAGAACAAAAGAGCCAGGATTTCTACAAAGTTCCAGCTAGACCAATGGGATTTCCCTCAACAGCTGACTTCTCAAACATTCTGGGCTAACCAGATACATTCTTGGTTGTAGCTAATGTCTCTGTACTAATAAGAACAGGAAAACTATCCAGGAAATATTGCGATATAGGATGGAGAAAACATGAAACTTATCTTTTCTTGCCCTCTAAATTTTCTTTTTCTTCTAAAAGTATTCACCCCCACAAATATATCTTGATCCTTCTGTCCCCATCAGCAATAGCATAGTTACTTTATGACTAAAATGTACCCCTTAAGAAGTGAATTTCTTCATTTATCACTATTTTTTCTTTCCCAATCTCCCAAGAGAACAAAAGGGACTTTTTAAACTGTGACCTTATTAAACTACACCTCAATGATAACTTTTCTTTAAGGAACACATTGTACTTATATACCCATTAACTCATTATGCCATAACTTGAGATTCTTAGGCCATTGGTTAGAGTATTACCATCTTTAAGCCTACAGAAATGTGGTATGTCTCTGAATTAACTATCCACATAGTTAATAACTATCTGGATAAATAACTAAGTCAACTTTTATTTGACTCACTCAAATACAACTCTAACAATTTCTCTCTGATTCTTGGTAAAATAATATTCCTAAGAGGCTGCAGAATCCCCACTGTCCACCAGATGGTGCCCAGTCTGCAAAAACCCAAACTTCTCCCTAGAACCCTTTTACTGAAAACCCCCTTTTTCCATACTTATCAAACACATACTTCTGTGGTGGTCCTAAATTATTTGTATTAAAGTCCATTGACTGTGTTCAAAATCGATCTGGAGAAGGAAATGGAAAATTGCTCGAGACAAAAATATAAAATTTTATGTCCATACCGAACTTATGAGCTGCTTCTCTACTCCTACATGAGGCAGCCAGGTGAGGCAAGGGTTAGATAGAGTGCAGAACTGAGAACCAGGAAGACCTGAGTTCCAATTCTCCCTCAGACATCTATTTGCTGTTTGACCCTGGGTAAGTAACTTCACCTCTAAGTCTTACTTTCCTCAACTGTAAAATGGGGGTAATAATAATAACTATCTCACAAGGTTGTTGTGAAGATTAAATGACTTAACATATGTATTGGATTTTGTAAACCTTAAAGCACCATAAAAATGTTGGCTATTATTATTGCCTTCTCTGGGCTACCTTTTCTCAAAACAGTCCTTGAACTCACAAATTCAAAGACTTATCATGCTAGAATCACATGGTTTATTTAACACAGAGTAAAACCAGAGAAAATCAATAGAGCATTCTTATGTGGAAGATTTCTAAACCTCTCAGTTGCCCTTCAACATCTTTGGATATGGCCAGAGACACTCCCAATCATATACACCCATAGCCTATTACAAAGACTAAGGGAAAGTGATGTTCTTATCCTTTCTGAGGATCATAGACTAGAAACAGGCAGAAGCAGGGAAGATGGCAAGAGAAATTAATCTTTTCCTCAGCTTTCAAGCGCAATGAGTCTCACAACAGTTGGCAGTCTTAGAAAATTGGGAGTGTTTCTCTTCTGCTTCCCAGTACCATTTTCACTCTAGGATATAGATCTCTTCCACAATGTTGGCCTTTGAGCACCTTCCTTTCTGAGCTTCAGGAAAACACTTTGAGAGTGGTGGTCTCTTGACTTCCATATGTTGTTTTAGTCATTATTGATTCACTCCTATTATCCTCATGGCAGCTAGCAAGTCTGAATTCAAGGACAATCAAAGAAAAAGAGGAATTCATATCCTTTCTTCTCAAACCTCCCATACCACTCATTTCCTCCATGTTCTCCAATGGAGACTTTGAGGAAATAGAGATCATTCACCATGGGCTTTCTCATCTTCCCTTTTCTGTGTCTTGTAACCCCTTGAGAACCTCCCCTATCTTTTCTTCCTTTACTCCCTTGGATGAGGAAGAGACTTTTTTCCTTATTGAGGTTAAATATGTCCTTTATCCCATTCCCTACTAATTTCTTGATGCCTACAAACATAATATAATCTTTCCTTTAAAACCCTTCATAAGATCTTTTTCTCAACTGTAAAAGAAAAAAAAAAAGCCTTTCACTAGACTCTATCATCCTTTCTGGCTAATGTCTTCTATCTCTTTTTCCTTTCTTAGCCAAAATATTTCTTCAATTATTCTACTTTGTTCCCCCTCACTCACTTCTTATTTCTTTGCAAGCTGGCTTCTGAAACTCTTCTATCCAAAGCTACCAACAACTTTATGATTACCCAATCTGATATATTTATCTTAATATTCAACCTTCCTGTAATTTCTTCAGTGTATGACTATTGATTACTATCTCTTTCCAGGTAGTTTCTTCTCTGGGTTTTTTCTGACACTCTTCTCCCTCGGTTCCCTTTCTGCCTGGTTACTCTCTCTCTTTCCCTGGTTGTATCCCTGGTTGTATCATTTTTTATAGCACATTCCCATACTGTGAATGTATCCAGCAGTGTTCTGGTAAATGCTTAACAATAGGCAACCTGAGGAAAAATGCATTCATGTTTATGCAATGATTTCTAAATCTACCCTTAGTCATTCTCCTATCAGTCCCACATCACTAAGGGTCCACTAGACATTTAGACCAGGAGATTCTTAAGCATTTCAATTCAACACGTCCAAAATAGATCTTGTTATCTTTTCCTCTCTTCCCTATCCCTCTTCTATATTCCTCTTTCTGTCAAAAGCACAATCATCCTTCCAATAAACCAAGTCCACAACCTGATGATATCATCAACCCCTCACTTTTATTCATCTCATATATCTATTCAGTTGCCAAATCTTGTCATTTCTACCTTCACATTCCTCCCAGTCTCCTTTTCCTTGCCATCATCTTAATTAAGATTCTCATCAACACTCCTTATTAGTCTCTCTGCCTCAAGTCTTTCTCCACTACAATCCCTTCTCCATACAGATGCCAAATTAATTTTTAGCTTGCTACCCTTCTCAATTAATTCCAGTAGCTCCCAGCCAACTCCTCTAGGAAGGAAGAAACCATAAATGCTTCTATTTGGCATTAAAGCCATTTGCAACTTGGATCCAATTTGCTTTTTGAATTTTATAATTCCCAATTCAAGTGCCACTTTGTACATGAAAACTTTCCTCATTTCTCCTGCTACTAGTGCCACTCCTTTCCCTTCAATCATATTGGATCTTTGAAGTCTCCCTCTATATTACCAGAGAGCTTAATATTGGTTCAAGATTTAGCATTTTCTCTTTAAAATCAAGGCTAATTGATCTCACCTGTTCACTTGTCCCTCCACCTGCTATTCTAGGGAGCTAATTATGACACATATTTAGGGAATTCTGTAAGAATTGTTGTACAGTCATGTCTGACTGTTCATGACCCCATTTGGAGTTTTCTTGACAAAAATACTAGAGTGGTTTACTTTCAGCTGAATGGTAATGAACTTGCTGCTCCTAGACCAAGAAGTTCCATCTCCAGACTCCAGGCATTTTCATTGGCTGCCTGCATGTCTGGACTGCGCTCTTTCCTCATCTCTGCCTCCTGTATTCCCTGATTTCCTTTGTTGTCAGCCAAAATCTCATCTTCTTCAAGAATTCTTTCCCCCTTAATGCCAGTATATGCATTCTAATATTATCTACAACTTCTCCTGTACATATCTTCTTTGTACATTTTTTTCATGTTGTCTCTCCTATTAGACTTGTGAGGTCTTTGAGAACAAAGTCTATTTCTTCCATTTCCAGTGCTTAACACAGCTTGCTGACTCGACTTGAAGTTTTCAAAGACATAGAAATCTTCAGCCAACCTTGTCCAGAAAATTTTATTCAAAAAGTCATAGTATAGAAGTAAAGGGAGGTCAGAGACCATCTAATTCGCCCCCCTCATTTTGCTGTTGAGCAAACTGAGACTCAGTAAAGTTAAGTGATTTATACAAGCAGTGTCAGAGGCAGGATTTAAATCCAGGTCTTTTTTCTGAGTCCATGGAAGCAAGATTTCAAGTCTCTGCCCACTACAATCCCTTTTCCATATGACTGCCAAAGTAAAATTTCCTAATTTTCAGCTTCCTCTCCTTCTCAACTAATTCCATTAGCTCCCTGCTACATCCCCTAGGATAAATCATAAATGCTTCTGTTTGGCATTAAAGTCATTTGAAACTTGAATCCAAGTTTTAAAACTTGGAGTTTTATAATTTCCAATTCAAGTGCCAGTGCAATGGATAGAGTGATAGGTCTAGAGTCAGGAAGACTTAAATTCAAATCTGGCGGCAGACACTAGCTAGGCAAATCATTTAACCTGTTTGCCTCAGTTTTCTCATCTGTAAAATGAGCTGGAGAGGTAAATAGCAAACCATTCCAGTATCTTTTCCAAGAAAACCAACTGAGCAACAATTTCTGAATTCAAAGTCAGTTTCTGTTCTACTGCATTGCTCCTGGTTAATTCCCATACTATGAATTGTTGAGAAGACTCTACATCCCCTTCTCTTCACTCACCTGATGCAGGCTCTCCTCATCTTTCACCTGTACTATGGCAGAAGTCTTCTGCTTGGCCTTTCTAAACCACATCCACACTGTACTTTCTCTCCTTCAATAGAATCTAATGGCTCCCTATTACCTCCAGGATCAAATGTAAAATCTTTTCTTATGGCAGAAGGGCTGCCTTTCTTAAAGCCCTTCAGAATTTGCTTCAAACATTTGCCATCTTCTTACATCATACTCCCTTTGACTTATTCTATGATCTTACAACCAGATTTTCTCAATGTTTCTTGTAAGCTACAACTTCATTCTTTCTCACTATTTATTCCCTATGCCTCAAATGTTTTCCCTGCCCTCCTGAATTCTCTGGCTTCCTTCAAGATCCTTTTCAAATCCCACCTTCTACAGGAGGCCTTTCCCTTCATTTTCTCCTTCTGCTCCCTCCCTCCACCCCAAGATTACCTTCCTTTTACACCCTATATATCCTGTTTGTATATAGCAAGCTGTCTTCCTGGCAGAATGTGACCTTTTAGGAGGAAGGGACCATCTTTTTGTCTTTCCTTTTATCCTCAGTGCTTATTACAGTGCCCAATAAAGCTACTTGGCAAAATTTTAATACATATTGTTGTTATTAACTTACACAGCTATTAAGTGTATGAAGCTTAATTTGAATTCAGGTCTTCCTAACCCCTGATTCAGCCATCTATGTATCAGACACTATGCTAAACTTGGAGAATATTTTTTTAAAGTCCTTATTTTCAAGGAATTCATAATCTAATTGGGGACTAAGGGTTGATTGTTTGGGTTTTCTGCCTCAAAGCAAGTATACATAACAATTGTTTTCAGTTCTGGTCATAAATCCTGAGGGTCTTCCACTCTCAGACTGATTCCTTTGTGATGGCAAACTAGGCTATCTTTTGTCTCAATTTTTACCTCACCCTTAATCTTTAAAAGGCTGTTGTATCAGAAGACTAAGGTATTCCACTGCATCCTGGGCCATCACCACTCATCTTGATCTTTATCTTGCCACTGGATCTAAATGACCCTAGAGGAGAGAGAGAGAGATTGATGATTTTGTATAACTCTGCCTCACTTAAATCCAATTCACATGTGAGTCAAGACATTATTCTCCTGAAGTCATTGATCCTCTTCAAGAACAAAGAACAAAAGAGAACAAGGGGTGGTCTTCCTCTCAGATATGTGGAGAAGAAAGGAATATGTCCAAAAATAAAACTAGAGAACATTATGAAATGCAAAATGGATCATTTTGGTTATATTAAATTAAAAGGATTTTGTATAAACAAAACCAGGGCAGCCAAGATAATAAGGGAAGCAGAAAAATGGGGAAAAAATTTACATCCAAGAGTTCTGATAAAAGCCTTATTTATAAAATATAGAGAGAGTTGACTCAGATTTATAAGAATACAAGCCATTCTCCAATTGATAAATGACCAAAGGATATGAACAGACAATTTTCAGGTGAAGAAATTAAAACCATTTCTAGTCATATGAAAAAATGCTCTAAATCACTATTGATTAGAGAAATGCAAATTAAGACAACTATAAGGTACCACTACACACCTGTCAGATTGGCTAAGATGATAGGAAAATTAATGATAAATGTTAGAAGGGCTGTGGGAAAACTGGAACACTAATACATTGTTGGTGGAATTGTGTGTGGATCCAGCCATTCTGCAAAGCAATTTGGAACTATGCCCAAAGGGCTATCAAACTATGCATACCCTTTGATCTAGCAATGTCTCCACTGGGTCTGTATCCCAAAGAAATCATTAAAGAGGGAAAAGACCACATGTACAAAAATGTTTGTAGCAACCTTTTTCATTGTGCAAGGAACTGGAAACTAACTGGATGCCCATCAACTGGGAAATGACTGAATAAGTTATGGTACGTGAGTGTTATGGAATATTATTGTTCTATAAGAACAATTCTATAAGATCTGCAGGATGATTTCAGAAAGGCCTGAAGAGATCTACATGAACTGATACTAAGTGAAGTGAGTAGAACCAAGAGAACATAGTACAGGGCAATAAGATTATGTGATAATCAACTCTGATGGACGTGGCTCTTTTCAACAATAAAGTGATTCAGGCCAATTCCAATAGATTTGAGATGGAGAGAACCATCTGTACCCACAGAGAGGATTATGGAGACTGAATGTGGATCTCAATATAGCATTTTCACCATTTTTGTTGTTTTTTTCTTGCTTTTTTTTTCTTTTTCTCATTTTTTTACTTTTTGATCTGATTTTTCTTGTGCAGCATGATAAATGTGGAAATATGTATAGTAGAATTGCATGTTTAACATATATTAGATTACTTGCTATCTAGGCAGGGATGGAGGAAAGGGAGGGAAAAGATATAGAATACAAGTTTTTGCATATTTTATTTTTGCATATATATTTTTTGAAAATAAAAAGCTATTATTAAAAAAAAGAACAAAGGACACATAATAGCAATCAATCTAATTGGGGAGAAATACAAACAACTGTACAAACAAAATTCATAGGGGGAATATTTGGAGGGGCTCTCAGAAGGAAGGCACTAGCATTAAAGAATAAATGGGAAAAGACTATTGTAGAAGGAAGTGTTTATCTAAGACTTGAAGGAAGGCAGGAAATGGACAGATGTAGGGTGACTATTCCAGGTATGGGAATGAAATGCCTACAGTCTAGAGATGAAGTGTCTTTTACAAGGAACAGCAAGGAAGCCAGTGTCACCAGAGCAGATTATTCATAGAGGAATAAAATATAAGAAGACTGCAAAGGTGGGAAAGGGCCAGGTTATGAAGTATTTAAAAAACCAAACAGAGGATTTTGTATGTAATCCTGATGGTGATAAGGAGCCACTGGAGCTTATTGAGTAGGGGTGAGTGACATGATCAGACCCATGCTTTAGGAAGATAAAGTTTGACAGCTTTATGGAAGACAGAAAGGAGTGAGGAGAAAATTGATATGTGGAGGACAATCAGAAGCCCACTGCAACTGTCCAAGTATACAGTTATGAGGGCCTGCAGCAGCAGCAAAGGAGAGGGGGCTCCATATACTACAGAAATTGTAAGTTAAAATCCATAGGACTTGACAGCAGATTTGGTACAGGGTTGAGGAGAGAGAATTTCAGTATTTTTCTGGTCAGTATTTTTCTGACTGCCTGTTATAACTCAATACAGTTGTCCCTACTTTTCAGGTCAACTTCCTCAAAATATTTTCCAGCTCCTCCTCTTGACTAACTAGAACCATTCATTGTTTGACTCACATCTCTGATTAATCTTAGAATCAGAGAATATCACTTATTATATGCCAGGCACTGTGCTAAGCAATTTATTATTATTATTAGATGTGGAAAGCACCATAGGACCATCTAGTCCTATTCTCGTTTAAAGATGAAGAAGTGAGAGCCAGAGTAAGAAAATCATTCACCCAATGTCACAATCAGGGGCAGAGCCAAGACTATAACATCCAGAACACCAGTGAAGCTTCCAATGCATCACATTTCCCTCCAACTTCAGGACCAACCTTAAAGAAGGTATAAGACATGGCCTGCCCCCAATCCCAATTCATACTGGCAGACTGAGTTCCCAGAGGGAAGTTACACCTTGCCCCACAGTTTTAGGGGTAGCACTGAGTGATTGGCACAGTGCCTAGCACATAATAGGCTTTTAATAAATTTTGGTTGATTGATTAAAGGGTTAGGGTATATCATTCTAATACTATAGCTCCACTAGTGTGCTTTCTGATTATCTATTGAAATAAATTAGTCATCCCGACATAATTAGTTTTTAGAGAAGCTTAATTACTAAAATGTAAGAACAGATTGTATAAAATATTCCCCTAAAAATCTGTGACACATTTTCCAACCAGTATCAGGGAAAGTAGTCTTAAGAAAACATGCATGAAAAAGGGGAAATTCACATTTCCTGGAAATTCTTTGGCTGAAGATCTCAAGATATTCCAATTATGTGTAGAATAGCTTTTCTACTAAATTCCTGTTAGTCTTTTGAAATTAAATTAAATGTTTTCATATGACAAAAATCAATCTCTCTCCTTCTCTATCCCTCTCTCCCTCTTCTTTCTCTCTCTCCTTCTCTCCCTCCTTCCTCCTTCCCTCCTCTCTGTCTCTCTGTCTGTCTCTGTCTATCTCTCTGTCTGTCTCTCTGTCTCTGTCTCTCTGTCTCTCTCTGTCTCTCTGTCTCTGTCTCTGCCTCTGTCTCTCTCTCTCTGTATCATTCCTCCCCACTTACATCGAGAGGGAAAAAAATCTTCTGCAACAAAATGCATAGTCAAGATAAACAATTCCTTCATTGGTGATGCCCAAAAATGATATGTTTCAATTTTCATCCTGAGTCTATCACCTCTCTATAAAAAAGTATGTAGCATGCTTTCTTATTTGGCACACTGGAATTTTGGTGGTCATTACACTGATCAGAATTTTTAAATCTTCCAAAGTTATTTTTTATAATATTGTTATTATTATAAAAATTTTTCTCCTAGTTCTGGTCACTTCACTCTGCATCAATCCATATGTTTTCCCAGGTTTCTCTGAAACCATCTCTCTTATGATTTCTTGTAACATAACAATATCAATTACATTCATATACAGTAACTTATTCAGTCATTCCCTAATTGATGGGCAACCCTTCAGTTTCCAGTTCTTTGCCATCAAAAAGAGCTGCTCTAAATATTTTGTATATATAAATCCCTTTCTCTTTTTTGATCTCTTTGGGGTATAGCTCTAGTAGTGGTGTTACTAGGTCAAAAAGTATGCAGAGTTTACTTTTAGGGGTATATTCCCAATTTGCTTTCCAGAATGGTTGCCAATTCACAATTATACCAACAGTGCATTAATTGATCAGTTTCCCTATAGGCCCTCCATGCTAATTATTTTGCTTTTTTGTTAACTTTGTCAATCTAATGAGTATCAGGTAGAACATGAAAGTTGATTTAATTTGCATTTCTCTAATTATTGTTGATTTGGACAATTTTTAACATGGTAAATTATAATCTCTTCATAAGAAAACTTCATGTTCATATGCCTTAATCATTTATCATTTGGGAAATCCTTATGAAGTCTTAAAACTGTCTTTTCTCAGTATGTTTAGTTTGTACTCAGTTCTGTTACAGATACTACCAACAATAGCTGCTGATCCTGGGAATTCTGCTAGGACTACAATGAATAGAAAATCTAGAATCCTCTGATTCTTTTAATATCACAAAATCCTTTTCCCATCAAAGGGACTTGAGGGAAGAGAAGAAGACCAAGACAGAGATTGAGAACAGATTTCTTTTCCTTCTAAGTCAGGGGTGGGGAACATCTGGCAGGTGGACCATAAATGACCCACCAAATCATTTGTGTAGGCAACTGCAAGCAGTGATGAACTGAAAACTAAGTACAGCAGTCTCCCATGCTTAATTTCTATATGTTCATCACTTTATATAGCCAGCAAATGATGTTATAAATATCCAAATGGCCTCTGGCAGAAAAAAAGTTCCACATCTCTGCTCTAAGTGATTCCTTCTCAAGGGAGAATTAGCTTCAAATTTCCTCCCTTGAGGCTAAATGCTCAAATTTTGGGGGTTCTGAATTGGTCTGTTACTTTATAGTTAACCCACATGTTATGGCCAAGTTTCGTTACTCAATCTGCAATGTCATTCCAAATCACACATAAATTGATCAAAGATTTTTTTTTGTGCTTAGTCTAAAAACTATGGATGATTGATTCAATAGAGAGAAATCTTCCTATCTGATTAAGGTATCAAGTCCAGCATTGATACCTGAAGATGAGTGGATGATTTTACAGATGGAATCAATCTCCGCCCTTACAACAAATAATAATACAAACCAGGTCTTAAGCCTGGAGCATCTGCATAAGATTGTAGAGGGAAAAATAATTCCATATTTCATGTCTATGTGAGATCAATTGGTGTGAAAGTTTTGGAGATGACACATTCATTTTCTTTCCTCCTTCAAGAAACAACCCAACTTGTTTTTTTTAATTCAGGGAATAAAACAAACATTTCCATAACATAGTACAATAAAAAGACAATTATACATGACACTGCAAATTTACTATGCACAACTTGCTATTCCTTTCAAATATGTAACAAAATTATGATATAAATTTTTTATTTTTTCCTTCCCTCACCCTAGAGATGACTACCATTAGACATGAATAGACACACATACATACACATAGTTATTGATATCTTTATTTATATGTGTGTTTATATTTATGTATGTTTATACATGTATATATGCATGTAATGTTATTCTATACATTTTTCTACTTATCATTTCTTCTTCCATTCTTCCTCAGATGCAGATAGTATCTTTATTCACATATCCTTTAGCTAATTTGGATATCCATATTAAACTAATTAACTTACTCATTCAAATTCATTCTTGAAACAATATTGCTATTATTGAATATGATGTCCTCTTGGTTCTGCTCATTTCACTTTTATTTTATTATGCAAGTCTTTCCATGTTTTTCAAAAATTACTGAGTTCATTATTTCTTTTAGCATAATAGTATTCTATCACAATCATATACCACAATTTATTCTGCTGCTTCCCAATTAATGGACATCACTGCAATTTCCAGTTCTTTCCTCTACAAAAAGAGCTACTATAAGTATTTTAGAACATATAGGTTCTTTTTCTTTTTCCTTGACTGTCTTTTGAGGGAAAATCATATAGAAAGAGAAACAGACTTATGAAGGCAGACACAAAGGGAAAGCCAGCTGCTCGATATGTCCCTGGTTTCCAACTCGCCTCTCTAGAGACTTTAGAGAATTTCCCTTTGGAGGAGATTGAGAATCTTTCTTGGCTGAGCTTAGATAGCTTGTTCCCAGTGGGAGAGTATGTTTACTCTTTTTTTCCCCCTGGTATATTCTAATCAGTGTAACTTTCTTGATTTCTGTTGGGCACCTACTTAGATAAACAAGCTTTGTAATGGTCCTTTACGTAACTAGTTTTTGATAGAAAGGAATAAAGCTTTCAGATTTAAGATTGGAGTACCTTGTCCTTTTAAGAGAAAGAAGTTCAGGAAAAAATCTCTCCTTCTCAACAATGAGAGGATTCAGGCCAGTTCCAATAATCTTGTAATGATGAGAATCATCTACACCCAGAAAGAGGACTGTGGGAACTGAGTGTGGATCTTAACATAGCATTTTCACTCTTTTATTGTTGTTTTCTTGAATTTTATTTTCTTTCTCATTTTTTTCCTTTTTGATCTGATTCTTCTTGTGCAGCAAGATAATCGTATAAATACATATGCCTATATTGGATTTACATATATTTTTACCATGTTTAACACATATTAGATTACTTGCCATCTAGGAGAGGGGGTGGGGGGAAGGGGAGAAACTGGAACACAAGGTTTTGCAAGGATCAATGGTGAAAAATTATCTTTGCATATGTTTTGAAAATAAAAGGCTTCAATTAAAAAAAAAGAAAAAATCATTCTCTTAGACCAGCAATATTTAGGGGGACAGGTAGATATAATCATGGTCTAGTACACTGTCTCTTGAGGAAAGCAAAGATGTCAACCTCATGGCTCCTTTTGGGATCTCTTCCAGGCAATAATCAGTTTCCCTGAAAAGGAGAAGTGGGAATTTCAGGGATATCTACTCATGTCTCCCCATAAACCTCATTTAGACAATCCATGTGGAAATGCACCTAACCTATGCAGTAAACACATATATTCTACATTTACAAAGGTGAAGTCCTTAGTGAACAAGAGAGTACACAGTTCTCTCTAAGTCTATGTAAATATGACCTAGCCTTCTCAGGGTCTGACTTATTCCTAAAATGGTCTTTGGCAAAATTTGGCTTGGGTAATAACATTCCTAAAATCATGAATCTAGGAAAAATTCCTTTCTAGCAACTGAGATATCTAGGAATATTGCCAATGGCAGAAGGTAATACTTAGAAAGAACTTAAACCACAGTTAGGTACTGACCTGTATTTCCATAAGGGATCTTAGTTTTGTTTTTGTTTTTTCAAGTAACCTCTCCAGAAAAGCTGAAGTCCAATTCTGATGTTGGAATAAACTGAGTCCCTCATAGATCACTGAACAATTAATAGTGTGCTTTTGGGTTTGTTTTGGTTTGGTTTTGAAGCAATCAGGGTTAAGTGACTTGTCTAAAGTCTCCCAGTTAATGTGTCCAAGAACTCAGGTTCTCCTGATTTCAGGGCTGTTGGTCTACCCACTGCACTACCTAACAGTCCCCCAAAAAGGTTTATTTAGACTAACATAGCAAGTATATGTAGCAAAAGATACAGTAGTAATTAACAACCTTGTTTTCCTGTGGAAACTTGTCCGGTCAGCAGAACAAAGTATGGTGACTTTTTGGTATCCGCTGAAGAACACGTATTCCACATGGGTAGAAATGCCCCTATGTGATCAAGATGCCATGTTATCACAGCCACAGAGCATCAGGAAGAAGCATCAAGGGAGATATAGTTTGATCCTTTTTCTACCTTTGGACCAATCAAGTCCTGCCTGAGGCCTAACTCATGTTGAAGTGTGAAGGGGGGACTCCGGCAGATTTTGTTCCTGTTAATTGCTGATTACTCTCTTCTCATCTAGAAGAACTGGCATATTTCCCTTACATTTTTAGGTGAGTCTTGAAGATATTTGTATCTGAACTAACCACAGGACTAAGAACAAACTGATAGAACTTTCTAAAAGCATTCTCAAAGAATTTTGCCACATTGCCATACACACAAACTCACACACACACATAATTTTAAGTCATATAGTTCATTACCCAGTGGAAAAGGTTTTATTCTTAAAAAAAGATATTTTTTTAAAGAAACTAAAGGTATTGAGAGTCAAGTGAAAGCCACAAAATGTCTGCTGCTTAGTCTTTATCCAGGCTCCCCTTTTATCAAGAAACAAGGCTGACTCAAACAAAGAAAATTAATGAAGTAAACAAAATCCTTACATGCTTTTTTTAGCTGAAATTAGTGATATTTTAAGACATCTCCTAATCTTTGCCTTGACATGTGTTTTGTTTCTATGCATTCAGATTAATGCTGGGGAATGAATTAATTAGAAAAATGAGGTAAGGCTCTTGGCAGAAGTCAGCACTCCATTAATATTTAAAATTTCAAACAAACTTGAGTTCTTTGTACACAACTCTCTTTAATCTTGTACTTTTACACCCTGGGAAATTAAATCGGCATCAGAAATGAACTTGAGACTCCTCTGGCTCTACAGCAACACGTCCCCCTCAAAATCTCCTGTTAAATTCAGTGTCATGGCCCCCAGCTAAAAGTTATTTACTTGGCCTTCAACTGCCAGGAATCTTGCGCAATAGCCCAGCTAAACTGCAAGCTAAGAATAATAGCAAGATAGCAATTTGTCTCCAGGCTGTTTTTTGTCTGAACTCCATTGAGTAAAATGAAGAGAACAATTTTTCCATAATAATCCTCTCAAAACCCCATCCATCCTCCAAATTGGGGAAGAGGGGTTAATAGAGGGAGGAGCATAGAAGGAGAAACAATAAAGGAATGAAAATGGGGAGATTGTGGTACTTTAAGACCTCTAAGGGAGCTGTGAAAGTTGGTAGGAACCCCCCAAACACTGGCTAGTTGGTGCCTAATAATACCGTTTATCAAGTTATCATTCCAGCCAATGTGATGTCATTGATCCTATAAGCCAAGAAGTAGTGAGGGTGATATAAGTTTGTAGAGGTAAAGGATCATTTTGATAAGGTGTAAAAGGGAGCAGGTGGTACTCCTTTGTGTTTTTTGTTAACACAAGGAGGTGATATATGCTGTACTACATCAGAAATAGCAATGTCCCATTGGCAGAAATGATTTGGTACAGAAGGCACTAATCCATAAAGTGGGCAAATCATGACTGAACGCTCCTAAAAACAACCCAAAGATAGGCTGTTTTTTATTATAAGCCACTACTAAATCATTAGGTGATTAAGTGGATAAGTACTGGGCTTGGAATCAGGAAAATTCATCTTCCTGAGTTCCAATCTGGTCTTTGACATGTAACAGCTTTGAAATCCTGGGGAGGTTATTTAACTCTGTTTGACTCAGTTTCTCCATCTCTAAAATGAACTAGAGAAGAAAATGGCAAACCACTCCAATATTTTTACCAAGGAAACCTCAAATGGGGACATGATGAGTTGGAGATGACTAAAATTAATGAACAACAACTATATTATTGCAGAAAAAAATGGATACCTAAGTTAATAAGTTATAGGCAAGGACTTTATCATGCTTTTTTGTCAACAATATCTTCAGTTCCAAGTCACAAAATAATGTATTGTTATTCCATACAAGGCAATCATTCCTAAATCCAGATTTCGATGAGGTAAGATTAGAAATTTAAAAGTTACTTTAAACCTTGAGAGGAAAGAGCTAAGAATCTAAACGCATTGAAAAGCTATATTTAACACAAACTCCCAACATACCATCTAATAATGAAATGGATGAAAAAAAAATACTAGTCTCAAATGATTTTTAATAGAAGATTAGGATGAGAGTTCTAAAGCTCTAAAAGGAAAATATGAATATTATAACATGCATCTAATAGAACAATTATACAAAAACAAATCAATTTTTAAAAATTGACATTTAAAAATTTAAATATCATGAATGAATGCATCCTCCCACAATATGACAATCTAAAAACATTTCAGGACATACACAAAACAGTATATGCTTCAGATATTGTGATAGAAAAGACTATAGGCATCAAGGTGGCACTCCTAAGGACAGGCACCAAGGAAAAAGTAGCTTGAGAAAACTATTGAAAGACATTGCAGAAAGATGTTGGAAAACTACAATAATACCTAGTGTTTACATAGATCCAGTAGAAAAAATGAATACTACATTGCCCAATTCAAGATGATAAAAAAGGAACATCTAGAATGAAATATTAAAAACAAAATATATCAGAAACTCTTGATACTTTTAATCAGTAATTGGCAAAAAAAAGTTTAAGGTGATACAAACAGCACAAAGAACAAAATAAACAATTTAATATCTATCAAGTGATACTAAAGAAACTTGAGAAACAAAGAAATTAGAGGAGAAAGAATACCTCAAGGAGAATATAGAAAATTCTGGAGTATACATATATTTTATATATTCTCTTTCTCCTCATTTCTACCTCTTACTTCCTTCACTTTCTTCAAATTGCAGCTTTAATTCCAACTTCATTTCTCCTTAATGCTAATACATCTCTTGTATTGGTTATGTGAGAAATAACTCCATTGGGCTTAGGAAGAGTGAAGTTAAAAGTCTTTAATTTCATAACTACAAATATGGATGTTCCATAATAATAGGAATGCTGGAATCAATTCTTGTCCTCTCCCTTGATGCCCTATTGGCTGAGCACTAGAGGTCACAATCTATGGGGAATGAAGTAATTCCCCTAAGTGAGTGTGAATCTCTACCCCTGGTTACATCTTTACTCCTCCCTTGGCACTCACCTTATTTGGAAGTAGTTCAGTTCTTCCCTGATTCTTTATTGGCCTAGTACAATCCTATCTGAAGAGTCTAATTCCCCCATGTGAATCTAATACTCTTCCTCTGATCATTTCATCTGTTCTCACATACCTTTCTACCTCTAATCACATCTCAGAGGTATTTCTTATTCTAAAACTCCCATCCCTGATTATATTCTTTTATTTCCTTGTTCTACCTCTTAACCTCCATTTCTTGGGTTTCAATTTTATTTTTCTAGTTTAAATTTCATTTCTCTAATTCAATTTTCACAACTCTATGGAAACCAAACCCCATTCAATTCTCAGTTATCAACAATTTATTTTGTATATATCTTATTTTTACTTAGTTGTTTGCATATTCCTTAATCAGACTGAGGTCATTAAAAGCTAAGGCTGTTTTTTGCTTTTTTTTGTATCCCAGATGCTTAGCACAATGCCTCATACATACAAAATAAGTACATAATAAATGTTTGTTAACTAATGTGCCTTGTGAAGTACCAAGATAGAACTCCCAGTCAGTCATAGACTCATTTATCATGTTTCTTTGTCTTTGTCAGGAAGGCAGGGAGCCAGTGGTACCACAGACACTCCATACTATGAATGGACATGGGGAGGGATTTTTTTTTATTGAGACCACAGTGTCTGACACATAATAGATACTTAATAAATGCCTGTTGATTTGACTGGAGTGCAACATAATTGTGAAAAGACCAATACAATGAAAAGCAAGTTACAAACAAAAACCTTCCATACAAACATGAACATTACGTTTTTGTACCATTAATATGATGAATACAGTTATAAGGTGGGAAGAGGGATGTGGAGGTTAAATGAAAGTTTAACTTCTCTACAAAACTAGAAAAAGTAGCAGATCTAGAAAAGAGCTATAATTGTTGCTGTAAATGTTTTTCAGTGGTACAGGAATTAAAAATATAGGATTTTGCCAGCTTTCTCTCTGACGAAAGCCTGATTTCATCATTCTTTGCAGAAGGCAATCATCATGAAGATGAGGATATCACTTACTCCTTCAACTATAAGTCAGTTATGTGTTTATGTACTTTAGTCAAATCATTCACAGTTCATATCACTATATCTATAAACACTTTTAAGGAAAAAAAAACTGTCCAAATTGCAAAAAGGGTATACCCCAAAGTCCCAGGGGTATGAAGAACAAGTTCCTATTGATTCAGTGATTATTAAACAGCACTCAAAACACTCTCATATATACAATGCCTTCATTGTTATCACAAGGACTGACTGAGTCCTACACTCATAGTTTAGTCATAAGTGCAAATGTATAAGAATTATCGAAGCATATTGAAAAAATATCCTTTATTTTGTTATATTTTAAAAGTCTGAGAGACATGATTTCTGGGTAATCTAGTCATTTTATTTATAATTCCAGCATGTTTATTAATGAAGATAGTCATTTGGCTGTCTCTGCCAACCAAAGACCTCTCATGGTGGTGTGTTCATAGTTTAAATGCTCTTGGGAGAGTAGTTATTCCCAAGGGTGGCAATCAATTCTGGTTAACAATTAATGAGAAAATGAATATCAACAGTGAGAGGCTAGGATATGTTAGTTTGAGGATCTTGGGATACATGCCTTGGATGACCCAAATCTTGGTCAAGAAGACTTAATAATTTCCATCTCACCTGTCACACAAAAGGGAGAATCAACACTTTCTCTGACCAAGACCTGAGTAAACACAATAGGTAGGAATCCTCATATTATCCCAAACTTAGAATTTCTTTTACTAATCTTTAATTAGATCCCAGCCATCCTGGCTGGGTAAGTCTTTTACAAAGATTTCCCACACTGATTGATTTCCGGATGATGAAGTAGAAAAAAGGAAAAACTTTGGTTCTTTTCCAATAATTAGTCATTAATATGAGAATAATTATTTCCCTAAATTTAAAACAATACAATAATATCAAGAACAGTTGATAGAATGTCATCTTCCATAGATTAAGCCTATTATGGCTCTGCCTAGCTCATTATCATTGCTTCTGAATAGAACTGAATATGGCTTTTAAGTAAAAAAGACAGGTATATCAAAATAACATTAATCACTTTATGTGAATGGATGATATCAAAGTTACCTGGTCTAAAGGAAAAACTCATAAAACAGCTTCTTCATCTTATAGAATCTCTCTCCGACTATATCAAAATGTTGGACTTGATAAATGTAAAATTCTTAATAGATGTCATTAAAGAAGAACAGAGTCTGAAGACTTTGAGTTTGAAGTATGAGGTTACAGTGAAAGAAAGAAATATTTACAAACATCTTAACCTCCAGGCAAACTTGGAGATTAAAAAAATATATAAAGTAAATAAGGGTGTCAAGGAGAAGCATGAGGTCATGCATGTTAAGGCATTGACTAGCTGTCCAAAGTCAAAGCTTGATAGGAAGAATAGCACCTATTCAATACCAACCTTAACTAATACTTTTTTTGGCACATAAAATGAATGCCAATGGAGCCAGAAGAGATCCAAATAAAAACCTCTTCAGTATTAACAAACACAGGTCTCGTGTTCCAAGTCAGCTACAGGAAGATTGATATTTTATTATCAAAAAGATGAAAGAACTTTAATATATATTCTCAAAGCATATAATAAACCAGTTTTAAAATATACAGAATTATTTTCCTTTTTTGAAGTCTAATTTTTATAAAAATTTTTTGAAGTTTTTGTTGATTTTTTTGCTTCTTATATCATCATAGTACCCTATGTATCTCCTCCTCCTCCCAGAAAACCATCCCATATAACAAATAGTATTTTTATTTTTTTGCTGAGGCAATTGGGGTTAAGTGACTTGCCCAGGGCCACACAGCTAGTGCTTTTTAAGTGTCTGAGATCAAATTTGAACTCAGGTCCTCCTGACTTCAGGGCTGGTGCTCTATCCACTGAGCCACCTAGCTGCCCCAAATAGTATTTTTAAGAGGAAAAAAAAGTTGGTACAACTAATTGATACAATGAAAAATTTTAAAATGTGCAATATATAAGACCTGTGGACCTCCACCTCCATGAAGGGTGAACTGGGGTGTGTTCTCATATATGTTTTTATTCTGAGCCCTGTTTGATCTTAATAATTGTGTTACATTTACTTTTGTTTTTTTGGTGTATAATTGTTCTTTTCATTTACATCACTATAGTTACTGTATATGTTGTTGTTGTGGTTAATTTGTCCACGTGCAATAATCAGCAGAACATGAAATATAAAAGAATAGTAGCAGGAAAGTGATATGTCCTTGAGTTGTGTCTATCTAAAATCATTGAAAAAGATGGAAACAAGTTGGTAATAATTCATACTGTAAGGTCTATCCATATTACCCAATATCATATCAAGTCCTTGTAAGCTTAGAATCTTTGTGCTTCCAAAGTACAAATTAAATATCACCTCTGATAAGAAGCACTTCTGATCCTATTATATGTTAATTCCTCCAAAATCATTTAGTATTTATTAGTCACTCAGTAAATATTTATTAAGCTCCTACTATGTGATAGGTACTGTTAGGCCTAAGGGATACAAAGAAAGACAAGAGATAGCATTGTCTCTGAAGAAGTTCACAGTATAACGGGGAAATATTATGCATGCAGCTCTGTACACAAAAACTATAGACAGGATAAACTATAAATAAAGAACAGAGGGAAGGCACTAGAATTAACAGAAGCTTAGAAAGGCTTCTTACAGAAAATGGGGTTTTAAACAAGCCAGGAAGAAGAGATACAGAAGGACAACATTCCATGCCCACAGTCAGGAGCCTTATCATTGGATCATGGAGTATATGGGAGGGTTAAAGGTGAAAAAAGACTGAAAAGTTAGGGAAAACCTAGTCATGAAAGGTTTTGAATGCCAAAGTGCCAGAATTGAATTTGATCATGGAGGTAATAGAAAGTCACTGGAATTTATTGAATAGTGGGAGTGACATAGTTGGACCGCACTTTAGAAGAAATTCACTTTGGTGGCTGATTAGAGAGTAAACTAAAGTGAGGAGAGACCTGGGGCAAGGAAATTAATCAACAGTCTTTTGCATTAGTGAGGCATGAAGGGATAGGAGCTTGTACCAGCATGATGGCATATTTATTATTACAAAGGTAAAAATCAGAATTTGGCAATAGATTGGATATGGCAGTATGGAAGATGGGTAGAGAAAATAAGGAGTCCAGGATGGCATGTAGACTGAGAGCTTGGGAAGTTTGGAAGATGGAGGTGTCTTAGTAGTAATAGGAGGGGCAGCTAGGTGGTACAGTGGATAGAGCACCAGCCCTGAAGTCAGGAGGACCTGAGTTCAGATCTGGTCTCAGACACTTAACATTCCCTAGTTGTGTGACCCTGGGCAAGTCACTTAACCCCAATTGCCTCAAAAAAAAAAAAAAGGTAATAGAAAAGCTTGGAAGGGAAGAAGATTTTGGATGAAAGATAATGAGTTCAGTTTTAGACATGTTGAGCTTAAGTTGTCTATAGGACACCGAGTTCCAGTTGTCTAATGGATAGTTGGGGAGGTCAGCAGAGTGGTTAAATTGGATTAATAGATTTGTGAATTATCAACAGAGATGATAATTGAATATGCAAGAGGTGATGAGACCATCAAGTGAAATAGAATAAAGAGAGAATATAGGAGAGCCTGGGATAGGGCTGGGTGGGATAGCCACAGTTGGTGGTTATGAAGATCCAGCAAAAGAGCATCAGAAGGAATGGTCATTTAGAAGGAGAACTAGCAGAGAGTAATGTCACAAAAACCTAAAGAGAAGGTGATCAATAGTCAGTGTCACAGACTGCAGAAAGGTCAAGAAGAATGATGATTGAGAAAGGCCATTAGATTTGGCAATTAAGAGTTTATTGGTGACCTTGGAGAAAGTACTTTCAATTGAATGATGAGATTGGAAGCCAGACTATAGAGCTACATCGTTCAGTTGTTTCAATAGTGTCCGACTCTTTGTGACCCCATTTGGGGTTTTCTTGGCAAAGATGTGATAACGGTTTGTCATTTCCTTCTCCAACTCACTTTACAGATGAGGAAACTGAGGAAAACAAGGTTAAGTGATTTCCCTAGTATCACACAGCTAGTAAGTGTCTAAGGTCGGATTTGTATATAAGTCTTCCTGACCCAGGTCTAGCATTCTATATTGTGCTATATGTAGAGAGTTATGAGAGGATAAAAGGGGGAAAAGTGAAGACACTTATTACAGATAGCCTTCTGAAAAAAATTAGATATAAAAGGAGAGATATGGGGCAATAGTCAACACATGAATTGATCAAATGAGGGTTGAGATAGGGTTTTTTCGAGACATATTTGTCGGCCATAAGGGAGTACAGGCAAACTTCATTTATTGCAATTTGCTTTATAATGCTTCATAGATACTGCTTTTTTTTTTAAACAAATTGAAGGTTTCTGGCCACTCCGTCTCAAACCAGTCTGTCGGCACCATTTTTCCAACAGTGGTGCTCACATTGTGTCTCTGTGCTAGATGAGGGGTGGAAGAAGGCAGGATGATAAAGATGGCAATCTGCTAGAGATGGGATGGAATGGGGTCACTTGTACACATAGGGACTGGTCACTTATGAGACAGGGGTAAAGGAGGAGACAGTGGTAGAAGGCATCTGGGTGATGTGAGATAAAGAGGAAGAGAGACGAGGACTTGGCTCTTTGTGTATTTTGTGCATATTTATCTGGATATATCTTCTTTCTTCAATAAAATGTAAGTTCATATAGAACAAGGATTACTTTTTGGTCTTTAGTTTACCAGTACTTATGACAATATCTGTCATATAGTAGATCAATAAATGCTTGCTAAACTTAACTGAAAATAATAATAATAATAACCATTCACATTTAGATAGTGTTTCTACCAATAGCAACCCCCACTTATCTGAGTGCACATACAGCAACTTTTTTTGGAATATAGCCAAAGGGTTAGGAGAGGCTGCCAGTCAAAAAGCTTCATTTGGACTGGTGGACCAGAGTGGGCTAAGTCAGATGAGTTTGGCTACTTAAGTATCTGTCCCTAACATGCTATTTATTCAAAACCAAATTCTGCTTACTAGCACATTTATGTTCCTAGTTTTTGTAAAACAAAAACATAACACAAATCCTGTGTGGAGACTTAAATTTTTTTAATTTTATGATATTAAACATATCAGAGTTGTATTTTTCTTCTGAGGAGCCTGAAACAAAATAGCCTCACAAGTATTATTTATTACCAAAATATTATTCATATTTCCCAAATATTTCCTACTGGTCTTCATTTAGCTTCTATTTAGAAGCATTCTAAATCTACTGGCATTCTACTCTAGTTAAGGGAAAATGTGTTTTGAAAAATCAAGAGGTCACCCACATGCACAAAAATGTTTGTGGTATCCCTTTTTGTAGTGGCAAGAACCTGGAAACTGAGTGAATGCCCATCAGTTGGAGAATGGTTGAATAAGTTATAGTGTATGAATATTATGGAATATTATTGTTCTATAAGAAATGATCAGCAGGATGATTTCAGAAAGGCCTGGAGAGACTTAAATAAACTGATGCTAAGTAAAGTGAATAGAACCAAGAGAACATTGTACACAACAACAACAAGATTATGTGATGATCAACTCTGATGGACATGGCTTTTTTCAACAATAAGGTGATTCAGAGCAATTCTAATAGTCTTGTGATGGAGAAAGCTATCTGCATCCAGAAAGAAGGACATGGGAACTGAATGTGGATCACAACATGGTATTTTCACCTTTTTTTGTTTTTTTTTGCTTGCTTTTTGTTTTCTTTTTTCTCATTTTTTTTCCTTTTTGATCTGATTTTTCTTGTGCAGCATGATAAAAGTGAAAATATGTATAGAAGGATAGCAAATGTTTAATATATATTGGATTACTTGCTGTTTAGGGGAAAGGGGAGGAAAAAGGAGGGAAAAAAATTTGGAACACAAAGTTTTTAAGTGGTGAATGTTGAAAACTATCTTTGCATGTATTTTGAAAATAAAAAAAACTATTTTTTAAAATAAAAGGAATATTATCTTGTGCAGTTATAACAGAAGTGTTGGCAGTAGTTGCCAATTTTGCCCCTTTATCCTCACTTGTTTTGAAAGGTTTGCTGAAACTTCTCTGAACTTCAGGGTAATTTGCATGGCCTATCACAGATGCTTGTGTGGACAATGCAAAATGGAAAGGTCATTGGAAGTGTTGGGCAGAGGTAAGGGCAACTAGGAAGAGGGGTTGGGAAAGGCATACTGTCTGTACTCTGATAAGGAGGAGGTGAATGAAATTCAGTTGACCTAACTCATCTAGGAGTAGGGGCTAGGGACAAGTAGATGGAACTGGTGAGTCAGGTCTTCACAGCTGGCTTCAGAGCTAGGCAAGGCCATCAGACTAACAAGAGTTGGAAATGTTGGCTCTTGTTATTTCATTGTAAAATGAGTAACACTTTTCCAAGGAAAGAAAATCAAACGTCTAGAGAGGCAGTGAATACCATTGGAGAAGTTCCTAGATCAATCTGGGACCTGAGGGAGCTGAAATTGAGGAGCAACAAGACACCAGCACTGAGATGTTATATGTGAAACAGGCTGTCTGACTGAGCCCATGGTGACTGAGATAGTCATCTTTCCTTATTCTTTCCCATTCACTGCAGTTGTAGACTGAATTTAACCCTGGGTAAGCCTTAGGCTCCCCATTCTGACAATCATTGTCTTTAACAAGGTCCTATACCAATATCTCAGGGACAAGGCTAATCACAATCCAGAGATATCGGCCTTCTTTTGGTCTTGGTCCCTGATGCTCTTGACTCATGCTTTTTTATAGGCCAAGACTGATGTGTTTTTTCTCCTCATCTCTATCTCCTTAAGTCCCTAACTTCCTTCAAGACCCAACTAAAATCCTATCTTTTTTAAGATGCCTTCCCACCAGAGCCTTCCCTATGAGATTACCTCCCACTTATACTGTCTATATCTTGAATTTGCACATTGTCTCTTCCATTAGAATGTGAGCTTCTTGAGGAGAGGTATCTTTCTTGTTATATTTACCTTTTTCACTTAACCCAGTATTTGGTACATGTAAGCACTTAATAAGTGTGTATTGACTGACAAAAAGGGATTTACAAATTCATTTGTGCCAGGTGGTATACTAAGCATTGGGGACACAAAGAAAGAAAAAAAAACAAGCATGTTTTTTTCTTCAGTAGCTCATGTTTTCATAGGGGATATAAGATGCAAGTAACACTACATACTGTGAGAAATACTTAAAAGTTGGATTTCCACAGAGTGTTGCAAGCTTCAAGGTAGTATAAGATAGTGGGTAACAATGACCAAGAGATTTTTCAGAATGTGAGAGATTAAGGAAGGTTAAGATTCCACAGAACAACTAAGTGATTAATAGAAGCCTTGAGCAAACAAGGAATTGGGGGCTAGGAAAGCTCAGGTAGATTCAGCCAATCAGAGTCTTTTGGTTTTGAGAAAATCACAAAATTAAGATAGCATCCGATCCACCCCAAACTAGTTGAGATCAATGACCTGACTTGATTAAATCACTGTTTCACCTGCTTAATAGGCTAATTGAATATTAAACAACACACATTATAAGAGGAGTTTCCCACCATTTTTGGACATGGGATATATGACAAAGGAGGGGGAACATGTTTATACATATTTAGGGGAAAATATATACTGTGCTTATTGGAAAGATTTTAACCAGGAAGGGACCAATCCATTCACTGAAGAGAGGGACTGTGCCAGACTAAGAAGTATAAAGCTTCTCCTGCTTCTGTGCTCAGAGCTCCTTTTTCTTAAAGCAGAGTAGAATCTGCTTCTGGCCAGAAACTTTAAGACAATTCCAAAAGATTCTTCTTTAATAAAATTTCCTCAATATCTGATTTTCAGTGTCAACTTTGTGTTTCTAACAATTCTTTGTAAATGGGTGACACTAGTGGAGAGGGCATTGGGAAGGGCTTCTTGCAGAAGGTAGTATTTAAGCTGTGTCTTGATGGAAGCCAGAGAAACCAAGAGGTAGAGATAAAGCAGGAAAGCATTCCATGTATATGAAAGTCCTCAGAGAAGGGAGAGGGAGATATATGAAGAACAGCAAAGAAGCCATTGACTCTGGATTGTAAAGAATATAGGGAGGAATAAAGTATAAGGGGACAGATTGAGAAGAGCTTTAAAAGCCAAACAGAAGATTTTATAATTGATCCTTGAGATAAGAGGAAGTCACTGGATTTTATTAAATGTGGGGAAGGAAAGATGACATGCTCAGATATGTACTTAAGGAAGATCATTTTGGAAAATGAGTGGCTTAGAGGAAAAAGAGGAGGTACAGAACTGAGGGAGATGCTCAAGGGATCCATGTTCCCAGCCTGAAATCTTGGACCAATGCTTTATAACTGGTTATCTCTCTCCTTATTCTTTTCCTCCTCCCCCACAAAAGTCCATTGGGTTCCAGACATTTCATAGACCACACAGCAAATATGCAAACATATAACGTCTTCATAGTTACTATGAGCCAATTAGATAATGACAACTCAAGGAAAGCCATGTATTTTTATGATCCCTCCTAAAATCTAGCAGCCTCTTACTTTATTAGATACCTCTCATGTTATGACTCTAATGCATTTATTCCAATAAGCTCACCCAGAGCCAGCAGCCCCACTGGAACTGACTCAGTCTGGCTTCTGATGTTTTCCATTCAAAGAGCAACCCTAGGTTTTGGAACACCAGCGGGAGCCCAAGACCGGGCTGCAGCCAGCATTCTCTCCAGGGACCGAGGCTCTTTCTCCCACACTTGTGAAATGTGAGAATGTGGCTCTCGGCCAGGGCTCTTGTTCAGAAGGGGACTGGGAGCCCTGGGCCCCAGGCCAGTGCTTACCAACCAAATCTGTGCATTTCTCACAGGAACCTAATGGGAAAATTTGTTTGCAAGCCAGTGGATTCTAATTGGCTGAGAGTTCTGCAGCTGTCCTCCTCTTCCCTCAACTATTGGAAAATAAATATGGCTTCAGGACAGGAAAACTATGCCTGAATTCCAATAACTTTTTAATTCTTCCAATGCTAAAGGATAAACAAGATTATCTATTCCAAAAAAGAATCTGTTATGAATTTGACTCCAGGTAGAAAATGGATATTGCAGTTATGTTATATGGCCAGTGGCTAGGAAGAACAGTCATTTTGTAACAAAGGAATAGAAGGAAGAGTGACACTTATTTCTCCAACCAGAAGTACTGACCTTTAATTCGAAGTAAAGAGGATAGGACATGAAGAGATATGAGAGGACATTCAAACATCCTTTCATGAAGGTGGGAAGTCCACAGGTGTTACACATTGCACATGTTTTCAGATTTTTTTCAATGTATCATTCAGTTGTGCTGACTTTTCTCTCTCTCTCAAAATAATATTTGTCATATGGAATGGGGAAGAGGAAAGATACTTGGGATAACTATAATGATACAATAAAATATCAATAAAAATTTATTTTAAAAGGAAGATTTTCAAAAGTAGATTAATTATTCTGGGTCAAATTAATTCCAGATTTTTTCTAACTGGATCTGCTGATCTCTTGGGGCCTATAAATGACATGGAGGGTGACAGTAACTGGCTACTGAATTTCCACAGAAAGCTCAGAGATCAAAGGCAAAGATCAGAATTCCCTAAGTCAAGTCTCTTAAACAGTTTGTGAGGCTTTCAAAGTATTAGTCCTAACAGCAAAGTGGAGGAGGGTAGGGAATATTCTTAATGGACACCACTACCCTAAATATGCTGAGATGGGGACCTCTTCTATCCCATTATTTTCATCTCATATAAAGAAGTACTTCCAGATAGGAGGAAGCTACACCACACATTCATTCCTGCCTAGGAATATTTTAAAAATACTTTTGCGCAGAAGATGATGTTGTGCTTAAGGATGTCGACTACATCTATTTGTTCCTCGACCCACTGCTGACTCAATGTCCAAATGGGTTTTTATCAGGATAAGTATCCCTTCTTCACTCTAAGAAGTAATATCAAAATAAATGTTTATCAAAAGGATCTCCTTATATTTTTGTTAGCTCCTTAGTATCTGTTCATTAGCTTGAAGCCACCAGCCAGAGACAGAACTTCTGGTAAAATATCTCAGCATTAGATGTATCTTTGATACATCTAGATTCCTTCTCTAGAAATATTTCTCTCCAAATGAAAGTTACTTTTTCCCAGTAAATGTAATCCCAACTAGCAATTGCTAGAGGTTACTGCTGTTTATAAAGACATACTTTTAAAGCAAAGAAAAATAAATAAAATTCTCCACCATGCAGAAATTTAAGGGAGAGATATAAATACAATATTATTGCCTTGAGATATGTAGTCCAGGGACAGGGGTTCAACAAAACAAATTCTGCATCAATATGCCTCATGTCCAAAAATCCCAAGCAGACTTACTCTCAGAATCTTTGCCCCTTTCTCTGTGCCCTTTAATACTTTGGCTCTCTTGTCTCCATATAGCTTCTTACAATTTCCTTTTCTTTGGCTTCATGTGATTTCTTCCAACTTCTCTTTTTTTGGTTCCATTCATCCCATCAGGCGCTGGCTTCCTCTTGGATTCTGTCTCATAGACTCAGTGAACTGACTTTTAAAGGTCACCCTGAGGCTTAGTTTATCATTCTTCATCCTATTTCATTGCTCTCTTTTCGATTCACTCAAGGGAGTAATTCAAACCTCATAAAGGGATCAACTGTCATGGCCACTGCATTTCAGGATTGGTTTGACACTTTTTTATCTGGGCCATCTTCTGTGAACTGGTCAAATGACCTTCGGGGTTTGCTGCTTTTTTGTATCATCACCAGAAAAATCTCCATGTTTGCAGGATAACACTGGGAAATTTATAAATACAAAGATTTACAGGTAGAAGAGGCTTTAAAGGTTATGTAGAACAACTTCCTCCTAAAAAAAATAATACATTAAGAAACAGAAACCCAAATTCAGAGCAAGAATTCCAACTTGAGGTCTCTGGCTCCAAAATCTTTTCAGTGCACCCTACTTTATCATCACTGTAAAATTCAGATGGCATTTGGAAATTATTGAAATTTATGTTGACTCAGTTATTTGCTTGTCAATCAGTCTTAGGAGAGACTCTGTTTGGAGAAGGCCACACTTAATCTGCAGCTTTTTACATTACCTGCTCTTTGTCGCAGAATTCCCACCTGCAAATTGTCATACACTTGCTTAGCTTGGGAAGGAATTGAGAAAGGAATTGAGATGCAAAGGCCCAACCTCTTTCACTGATATTAAGCTATCTGAATTATCATTGTCTCATCATAAAAGTTATCAATAAAAGCTGGCCCCACCTTGAAGCCATTGCTGATCTTCAGGGATCAGTCCATTTACATGTTGCTATTTTGACATACTTGTAATAAATTCCTTTAATTTACTTTGTCTTATTTTTTTTGCCTTCTTAATCAGCATGAAAACTCAAATGGAGAATTTTCCTTTCCAAAAATAAATGAATGAAAAAGCATTTATTAGATGTTTACTTTCTGCTAGGCACTGGAGATGCAACTAGAAAACAAGATTGACTCTCACAGAACTCATATTCTCATAGGGGAGAAATCACATAGAGAAGCAAATGAGGAACATCAGCATAGAGCATTTTCCCCAAAAGAATACCAGCAACTCCCCTTGCAAATACTCAATAGATCAAATAAAGAATGAGTTTTGTTTACAAATAAATTTTATGGATACCTTTTGTTTTTATGTCATCTATTCAGAATATATATCCTTACACCAATAAATGAAGACTGACATAATTTTTTTAAAAAATTAAGCAAAACCAAATAACATAATTAATGCTTCTAAAAGTATAGGCACTAATTTGTACCCAGAAACCTCTGCCTTTCTACCAAAAGAAGGCAGGTGCTTGAATATCTCTTTTCTAATCACTAAAATTAGTCATTATACTGACAGTATTAAACTTTTAGTATTCTCATTTACATTATAATAGTCACACTAGACATTATCACCCTAGTTTTGCTTACTTTTCTTTGTATCATTTTGTACAAGTCTTCCCATGTTATAGTCATTGTTTTTAGAGAGTAATAATATCCAATTATCTTCACAGGCCACAATTTGCTCAGCATTTTCTAGTCAGTGGGTATTCACTTTGTTTCCAAGTTTGCACCAGTTTTTTGCTACCATGAACAGGTTTACTTAATGTTACAAAAAGAATATGAAAAAGGCTTGCTAATCCTCATAGAGTGGCAAGAAAACTTTTCTCCTTTGCCTTTTCACTACTGTTTGAGAACTTAAGGTCCCTAATTAAACAACTCTACCCTGGTGGGCTTTGACCTAAACATTTCATCCTCCTGGATGAGACCCACTGATACATTGGGAAAGAAATTGGAAATTCATTAAAATACCAACCCCCTAGGTCTGCACAGTCCAGAAAGGAATAAGGTCCAGATTTAATCCTCTTCATTGCAATCTGTGCTTCCCTTTTCTTCAACTGTCCCTTCCTCGCATCATCATTTGGTTCTCTGCTGATTTTTTTCCTTTCTTCAGCATTCCACTGCATCATTTTTAATGCTATATGCGTCCCACTCCCCAGTGAGCAGGTTTTTATCTCTTCCTCTATCTCCCCCTCTCCTTCCATGTTTTTTGTACTGGTTTCTCAATGCTTCTCTTCTTAAGTAAAGATATATTTGTGGGGAACTTAGAAAGGATGTGCAGGTACAAAATTACTGCCTTATGTTAATACATAGATACATACATGGACAGCATGGATAGACATGGTCTAAAGTCTGGCCCACCTCTGAAGAGAGTAGGAGAAGAATCCTATCTCCAGCACCAAGGGAGGAAAGGCAGGTAAGTTATGAGATGGCCAAAGCAGCAAATCTCTGAGAAAGTAGCAGGCTGGAATTATAACTCTTTGCTACTCTTCAAGCATCTCTCATATGGGTTCTGGGGGAAAAGCTGGTACCCTGATCATTCTGAAGGAGAAGGGTAGCCTTAGGCAACATTTGTCAGTCTTTTACCACCTCCATCAAATAATAAGAGGCTATCACAAATACTGAATAAAAATAAATTCATTTATCCAAAGGAAACAGAAAATTGAAATTAAAGTTCTATGGATTAGAATATATATAAGAGTAAATGAAATCTTCAGCCAGTAGTGAGATGGGATCTTAGCTCAAACTAAGAAAGAGAGAATAAGAAAAGTCTTTCAATTTCTCTTCTCTTCTCTTTTCTGTCCCTAGAATTACAAGCCCTAGAAGTCAGGAATGTGATGGGGACTGACTCCCATGTATGTCCATAGTTCCCGATATTTATTTATTACTCAAGGTTCTCATTCCAAGGTCTCTATTTCAACCACCTCCCAGGAGATTTTTAACTATAGATGTTTCTAGGAGAATGTCTAGAACTAACTGAAGTCTCTTTAAGGACTTAATACAGTCACACTTAGAATTATCTCTCCCACTCAAGAATTATATGTATGTCCCTCTACTGAATTTAAGAGCACTGGGCTATCCTTCTCAAATTACCTCAGGCTTGGGAGGAAGCTGAGTTACATGAGGAAAGTGATATTGCTCTTTCAGAATAAAATTCAACAGGCCTAAGTATGCCTCTGGATTTGGTTGTTTTGTTTTTTGTTGTTCTTATTTTTTGTTTTTACATCTCTAACTCTCAGATAAAGGCCAGCACTGGAAGGCCCAAGAGCTACTTGACATTTTTTCCCTTTTCACTCATACCTATGAACCAGGTATACATAAAAGAGGACCTAATCAGGACCTATTATACAGACTCCCTACACTTTCTTCAAGTATCTGTTTTTTACTTTTGGTAATGTAGGGTAGCCTGAATTCAACCTCTTCCTATTCAAACTTCTCAGGTAATAATGGTTCAATGCTAATAACTAAACATTATCCACTGAGACCTTTTGATACTAGAGGAAAACACTCCTATCTCTTTCTATTTCCTACCATTTCCCCTTCTTTTCAAGACTAAAGCTTCATGAGGAAAATTATCCTGGAAGTCAGAAAAGCTTTGAAAATACATATGAAATGCTCATAAGCAAACAGCTTATTTATCTGACTGCATATTTATCCTATTTCAAACTCCTTTGGGAAAATTCAGAGATCAAGAAATGTAAATAAAATTCACTATTCTACTGGACAATATACATTATATCATCTTTCCTGTGAAATAACTAGCTATTCTATTTTTTACTTTTTAGAATTTAAAAAACATCTTAACTTGAAAAATACCAAATAAAGAGTAGAACAAAAAAATTTATAACCCAAACTCTAATATCTATTATAGAAAGTTTGCTTTTCTTTCGAAATATAAAATAAATTCAACATGTAATTTTTTTAAGGCTGTCCTCCTTATAGGATTTTTTCTGGCCCTTATCCTATTCTCTTCTATGCATTTAAAAATGTTTCAATGGGGGCAGCTAGTTGGTGCAGTGGATAGCGCACCAACCCTGAAGTCAAGAGGACCTGAGTTCAAATATGGTCTCAGACACTTAACACTTCCTAGCTATGTGATCCTGGGCAAGTCACTTAGCCCCAATTGCCTCAGGAAAAAAAAAGTTTCAATACCTTTTTTCTTCCTTCTGTCCAAATTATTTTCTTCCTTCCTTTTTTCCTTCCTTTCTTCTTTCCTTTCTTCCTTTTTTCCTTCCTTCTTTCCTTCCTCCTTCCTTCTCTTTTTCTTTCTTTCCTTTCTTTTTCTCCCTTTCTTTTCTTCTTTTTTTTGTTTTTTCTTTCTTCCTTCCTTTTCTTCCTTTTTCCTTCCTTCCTTCCTTCCTTCCTTTTTCCTTTCTTTCTTTCTTTCCTCACATCATTAGCCTTTCTCCCCTCCCACTCCCAATGGAAAAAAATCTCTTTTAACAAATATTCATAGCTAAATCCCACATAATCAAATCCCTACACTGGCTGTATCCAAAAATATATTTCTCATCCTTCATCTTGAATCCATCACCTTTCTGGGGTGGGGGAGGAGAGAAAAGGGAGAGAAGAGGTTTGGATGGGAAGAAGGAAAGTGGGCAAAAGTAGCATGCTTCATCATTGGTCCTCTGCTGTACTGATTAGTCATTGTATTAATCTGAGTTCTTAAGCTTTTCAAAGTTTTTTTCTTCACAGTGCTATTGTTATTATTTAATTTTTTTCTGTTTCAAACAAGCTATTCTAAGTGTGGGCAAAGAAGGCTAGCTAAATAGACTTGGTAAGTGTCTATATGGGCATACCATAGTAAGATGACAGGATGTGGCTAGAAACTGGAAACTGAGTAGATGCCCATCAATTGGAGAGTGGCTGAATAAATTATGGTATATGAATGTTATGGAATATTATTGCTCTATAAGAAACGACCAACAGGACGATTTCAGAGAGGCCTGGAGAGACTTGCATGAACTGATGCTGAGTGAGATGAGCAGAACCAGGAGATCGTTGTACACAGCAACAACAGTACTATATGAGGATCAGTTCTAATGGACATGACTCTCTTCAACAATGAAATGCTTCAAACCAATTACAATTGTTCAGTGAAGAAGGCCATATACACCCAGAGAGAGGGATGTGAAATGTGGACCACAACATAACATTTTCATGTTCTCTATTGATGTTTGCTTACATTGTATTTCCTTTATCAGATTATTCTCTCTTATAGATATGATTTCTCCTGAACAAAAAATGATGCAATAACTATACATATATTCGATTTAAGTATTTTAACATAATTATCATGTAGTAGATATCCTGCTATCTAGGGGAGGGGTGGGGAGTAGGGGGGAAAAATTTGTAACAGAAAGCTTTTTAAGAGTTAATGCTTAGGAATTACCCATACATATGTTTTACAAATAAAAAGTATTAGTAAAAAAAAAAAAGAAAGCAAAAAAAAAAGATGACAGGATGAATTCAGTCCTTACCTAAGGCTCAGATACCTTTGCAAGTATCCTTGCCCTAGTCACAGAGGAATGTGTCCTAAGGACCATTGATGGGACACTTGATCCTTTTGCCAATAGATTATGATTTCTAGCTCAACTCTTTTGAAAAATGACTCATGTTTAAGGATTCATGAAACTTGGGGAATATATCACTGAGCTAACAATTCCATGATAGCTCTGTGTAAAAAATGACTTAAAAAGAAGATTCATCAAACTAATTACATTCCCTCCCCTTAGATCCCCTATTTGGTCTTCTCAGAGAGATTTACAATGGCATCAGTTTTGCAGCATAGAAGTCAAATTTCCAGTGCCTGCGTGTTGAAGGGAATATTGAATACCATATCTATTTCCTGACCTTCTGAACAAACAGGTATTTACCACATGGATCAGGGATGATTCAAGGCCAGCCTAGAAGAGTTCTTCCCTGTGTTGCCAATGTTAACCCAGGGACCATGGGATTTTTCCCAAAAGGAAAAGTCTAGCTCTGAACTCATGTGGTCTGGGTTCAGTCTTGAGGAGACCTAGAACCAAAAAAAAGTGGGGGAAAATAAGACTCTTTCTTGTACACTCTGAATCATGATGCCCCCACCTTGGGATTCTGGATAAAATCTCTTTAATCCTGTAAGGTAAGTGCTATTATTATCCCTGTTTTACAGATGAAGAAACTGAGTTTGAGAGAAGTTTTTCCACAAGGATCATCTAATTACTAAGTATCTGAGTCAGATTTTTAACTCAAATCTTCCTGACACTAAGTTCAGTGCTCTATCCACTACACTTCCTAGCTGCCTTAAGGAAAACTTAGGTATGACACATATCTAGGGCAGACTCAAAAAGGGATTATTCAGGTTTTTCCTAGAAAAGCCTACTTAATGTACATTGGTATAAGTGGAGGTATAGAACAGCTATTTATTTGCTTCCTCTACCTCAAAAGATACTCAACACACAAAACACTCATAATTTTACTCTGAAAAGTATTTAAAACATGAAACAGTAACATATTATTCCTATTATATATGAGAGGTAAAGACAATTTCATAAGACCACTCAACACATATTTCCCTTTTGCCTCAGATGTGTATTATCTGAATAATTCACAAGCCCAGATCTCTTAGAAAGCCACAGCACAGTGTGGGGTTTTCCTAGTCCTTTCAGTTACAGCTTCCTTCTGGTGATGGTCATCTCTTCTGAGAAGGGGTTGCAGAAATCATCTCTTCTCTTGAATGCATGAGGTCACTAATAAGTCTGGAAAAGCCCAGTACTAAGTGTTGTTCACTGACTTGGACTCAAGAACAGACAAAAACCAGAAAAAGCAACCTCGGGGACTTAAGATTCAAGTCTCAAGCTCACCAAAGCATGAATGTATTTTTGCTACCATGCGCATGTAGCATTTTTGCTGGAGAGTAAAGGGACCCAAATCCCCCTTTCCTCTCCCTCAGTTGAAAGTCTAAGGGAGAGGCTGCCTTAGTCTCAGAATGACATGTTTGAAACAGGAGAAGAGAGAAAGATGGGAACTTTTTGCATTCTTTATATAGCCTACTAGTGAGAAGATGATTCTTTCTGGCTCAGCTGCCAATCATCTTTGACACTGGTCCCAGGCACAGACACACATGGAAATCAACCTCTAGCTGTAGCTTGTAGGTCTTTGAACAAAGAGGCACATGGAGTCCTCTAAAAGGGACCAGGGTGAATGCTCAGCCCTGTCCATCATTCCTCTTACAGCAGGGAAAATGCTCAAATTATAAGCATTCCACTCCTACTCTTTTTCCCTTGCAAATTCACACTGACCTTTTTCATGGTTACTGTAGCTATAGTTGGAAGAAACTCTCTCCACAAACTTCTAATCCTCAGAGTTATACTTAAAAGTCTATTTTATTGACTACAAATGTGATCTCTATGGATGTATTTAACTGAATTAGAAATTTTCATCAAAATTAATAGAAATAAATCAAATAGATTGATCTTACTCAGTATATGTAAAATAGCCATTACTAGATTCCTTCACTTCTCCAAAATAATACCCAAAGTGGCAGATAAAGAAAAAGACACTGAAAAAATTTAGTCTCCTACCCCTCCTTGCCAGAAATGCTCAGAGGATTTTTCCACTTATAAATTCTGAGGTTCTGAAAAAAGACAGTTCCTGAATCCTGCTATTTTCTTTTAAATGCCAGAGTTGGATGTATACTAAAGAGAGTTTCTGATACTTGCCACAAAAGATTTCTGGCACAGATACAATAGTTGAGAGACAATGAGTATACCAGACTAGGTAAGACAATGGGGTGATCAGGATAGATGTGAATCTGAGAATCCCAGAGGAAAGATCACCAAAGTTAAAGAAAGCCCCAAGACAACTCAAGGTTAAACCTCATTATTTACTCTGACCTGATATTGAAAACAGTTATCAATCTATGAAATTCTATAGAAAGCCTGGTGTTTAAGACAAAGAAGGTGCCTAGAAGAAACTAAGATAATTAAGACTTTGCCAGATAACTTAGTACTTATTCTGAAAAATAATAGACTAGCTGGTTAAAACTCCATACCTCCATTTCCCCGTCTATAACATGGGAATATTAATACTCGCCATTTTTCTCTTCTATTCCCCTTTTGACGAGTGATGAATTAGTAGTTGAAGTCTTCAGATGAAAGATGCTCAGAGCACAATGTTGCATTCATGAAAAATGGTTTGCATTTGATATTTGGAGTGCAATGAAATTGAATTCTTTTCCAATTTTAAACACTTAGCACATCTAGACCCACCCTTTGATAGATATTCTAAATTAATTTTTGAGTCATCCGTTCCTATCTCCAGGAAGGGAGTCACTTCTTTGCCAAAAATTTTCCACTTTTTGCTCTGGAAACTGAAAAATAAAATTGTGAGCGTGGCAGGTCTCATTTAGCTGTTGCTATTTAACTAAAAGCTTCAGCAGAGGGAATTGAGGAGGAGTATGTTTTTCTTCCTCTCTTAGGTAATGAATTTGATCTAATGTGACTGCCTAAGTACTTAGATACCATGGTGATAGGCACCACATAAACATGGAACTAAACAGGTAGGGAGATATATGGAGACAAGCATAATTTGCTTTTAAGTGCCCTTTCACTAGATAAATAAAGCAAGAAAATAAAGTTGTTGCAAGTACTTGCAATACTAATGTAAAATGGGAATTAAGAGGTAATTACAGCATTTTTAGTAAATCTAATATGTTTCACTGAACCACAGAGGGGAAAAATACACATTTTAAAAAAGCTATAATGCATCAAGAATTTAGTGAGTATTAGGTACAGTTTTGCATAAACTACTCTGTTTCCTTAGGGAATTATCAGTCAGAGCATCTATCCTTCCTCAGTTCTGTGGAATAGGTTGCTTTCCTTAAGACCTCCAGAATGGCATATATACTGCCCCAGGTTTTTTGTTCCAGAATCCTTATTCTTCTTAAGACATTCAAATCATAGACTAAATCACCACTAAACTCCTCAATCTCCTTCTTACTAGAAATGTTCACAGGAATAGGCAAACAATCACTGCAAGGTTGGACCAGATAACCTCAAAGATCCCTTCCAAGTCCTCCAAGGGCTTAATTTGATTCTGTGATTTGAGCTGTTCACATGGAAGAGGAGTCAAGTCCCTACCTCACTTGAGATAATTCTGCCTGTCTTGACAATGAAACTTGCTCAGGGAGTAAGAGAGTTTGCCTATATCATTTTCTAGTTTGTCTTCATTTGGGTTAGGTGCTCAGTGTTGACTAAAAGTGACATTATGGAAAGCAATTTGGAATATGTCCCCAAAGTTACCAAAACTGTGCTTGCAATAAAAGTGCATTGCTAGTCTAGTGGCCTCTCCTTTCTAACAATCCTAATGTAACCTAGGTAAACCACTTAGAATCTATTTCTTATTTCAGTCAAGTCACACTTAAAATAGCCCAAACAGATGAAAATCTAATCTATTTGTAAAGCAAGGTGAGAAGAAGCATGGTGGAGAGGTAGAGGGCTGACCTGGGAGTCAGACAGATCTGACTCTAAGTCTTCCCTGGGACACATGTTAGCAACACAACAATGGACAAGTCTCTTAATCTCTCAATCCTACCATAAGTAACTGATTTGTGTCTTTGGAGGCAATTTTCACACTTCATTGATGAAATCACAGGTGGAAACCAGATCAAGACCATGAAAATATACCAAAGGAGATCCATACCCTTCCCTGACAATCCATTTTAACATCAAAATCTTTTAGGAGTTTCTTCTTCCCTGTTCTATTCCCAATCCTTCATATTGTCATTTAAATTCATTTCTTCTTTTTTTTCTCTTTATTAGGAAAAAAGAATAGCGTTTATTTCAGTGCCCTTCATAATTTAAGAAGATGGTTTATTTGCTTAAAAAAGGAATCTTATTTCTCCCAGGCTGAATAATCCTAGTCCCTCAAAACTCTTACTTTCCAGACCTAAGCTATTCCCAGTAGACTGACCTGCTGGCTTTTTAGGACCATTCTGTACAGATGTTAACCCTTAGAATTTCACAGTAGGGAGAAAACACTCCATCAGCTGTAAATCCCCCCTTACTTTTCCTACTCAAAATCAGGGAACACATCCAAGATTATTGTTGAAGACCATAAAACTTCTATTCCTTAAAAGGTCCCTTTGTTAGCAATGTTCATGGCAGCATTCATGCTGGTTCACCAATGGCCCATAAAACCTGGCCAGCCTTTGTGCAGAGTGACCTCAAAGGACTGCCTTTTAGCAACTACATCCTTTGTCTGTCAGGAAAACAGTTGTTTGGTTCACTGGGATAGCTGGCTGGCCCTCAATTTGTCTTGTGATTAGCTTGTTTGCTTTACAAATGACTTTTGAATCCAGATGCCTCCTTGCCCACCTTCCAATTACATGGTCACTGCCAGGGATGTTGTCTGATGTCAAGGGAACTTTGGATCTCAGGAGAGATTTGAAAACAACATACAAATAGGTGTAAATTAACTGTGTCCCTTTACTTCAAGGGCTAACTGATCCAAATACTTCCATCCTCTCCAATGATCCTAACAGCATTTGTAGAATAAAATTCAAATCAAATGTCTCAATAGCCAGCATGATGGTGTTTGTGAGACCCCAGGAAGAGCCTAGGAAGATGTAATATAGAACAAGGGCTATCATGGTGACAGTGTTTCCCATGTCATGCAATCAATTCCAGAGTTCTCAAGAGAGACCTGGAGAGTATCCTTGTATCATTTTTCTGACCACCATGTGAACACTTGCCCTGTGCAAGTTTTCCACAAAATAGTCATGGCCAGTCCATCAGTGTTGCCCTGACGAGGCATGGGACTGAGAAGGAAAAAACATCTATCTCCTCGTCCCTTACTGTTGTCTGACTTAAGCACTGGGGTTTCCTTCCACCAATGTTTTTAGTTTCTAGATTAGAATTCATACTATTGAACTTCATCAATCTCAAGCCCCCAAGAGTATGAGCTATCTTATTTTTTCAATCAATCGCCTTTTTCTCTTGTTGACCTCTTACAGGGATCACAGGACATAAGCATTAAAACCTCATCATTTGTGACTATAATCTGTGATAATATCAGATGATAGGGATCATTAACAACCCTTCCCTTAATACTCTCTGTTATCCAGTTCAGTAATTATGCCAAGGCAGGTTTTTTTTTTATCCCTCTCATAGTTTTCAAGAATTCTTTTAGAATTCAAATTCATAACTACTGATGCTGACATACCCATTTGCCTAGGGAAGTTAAATGGCATCTAGTGGATAGAGCACCAGACCTGGAATCAGAAAGGCAAGTTCAAATCTAGCCTCAGATACTTCCTAGCTGTGTGACTCTGGGCAAATCACTTAACTTTGTTTGCCTCAGTTTCCTCATCTGTAAAATGAGCTGGAGAAGGAAATGGCAAATCTTTGCCCACAAACTCCCAAAAATGGGATCACAAAGGTTTGGATACAACTGGAAAAACTACTGGACAAAGGGAAATTGGACTACATGTTTGCAATAAAATCTGACTTTCTAATTCAGTCTTAGGCATATTCAAGGGTTTCTAAATATTCTTCTTTAATGGTCAAGTTTAGTAATTTGCCAAAAAAATATGATTGTAATCTATGTTATTTTAGGCAAGTCCCTTGAACTCTTTGGGACTCAAGTCTAAATGTTTCTGAAAGCTTATCTCACTACATAATTTATTAAAGTCTCTAATATAATTTTTGATGATAATTCTTGAGTCTAACATTAATCTTCATGTTCAGTCTTCATGACCCTGTTTACCTTACTGTTCATGGACTCTTCTTGGCAAAGATACTAGAATGGTTTGCTATTTCCTTCTCCAAATCTTAATTGTACCCACCAAGTATATCCTATCAATTAACTTTTATTTAATAAATATTCCCTTAATGTTAATAAACAATGTGCTATAATAGAAGAAACTCTGGTTGTGGAATCACAAGGCCTAAATTCAAATTCTAACTCTGTATGACCTTGGACAAGACACATTACTACAAAGGTTAACAACTTCCTTTCTCTCTTGTAAAATTAAGGGGTTGGAATAAGTGAACACCAAGGTCTCCCCACTCCAAAGCTTAAATGCCTGTGCCTTAATTCCTTTATCCACTATTAGTCCTCTCATTCTAGCTTCATTTGTCTCTAATCTTTTCCTTGACCTGAGGTTCTCACTTTAATATTTCTCTAGCTATTTCCCCAGAATCCCTTGCTTCCTTCTCTGCCATCCAAAAATCCTGACCTGCAAAGCCTTATTCCTGGATAAACACCACGATCCAAATATTCCACTCCTGCTCCAAGACTGTTAAGTATTGCCAGAGAAAGTCAGGACATCAAATTGATTGCATCTCCTACAAATTCATGCCTCAGCTAAATTCTTGCTGTTGCCTGACAAACCTTTCTGCCCTTGACAAACCTATCAGACCCCTAAATCATTCCTCCTAGCAGCATTTCCCACCCTTCTCTTCTCTTTTCAATTCCAAATGCACCCCAATTTGCAACATTTATTGCAGATCACCTAGCCCCCTTTTTCACTGAGGTTGAAGCCATCTGATATGACCTTCCTCATTCTTCAAAACATTTTCTTTCACTCACATCCTCTTTTTTCTCTAGTCACTGGAGTTTCCCTATTCCTTCCAAAGCTAATAATCTATTTATCAGTGGCCTTGATTGTTTTCCCTGCCCCCTCCATAATTTTCTTGAAACCACCATTCTCTCTTTGGTTCATCTCAATTTCTCCCTTGCCACAGATTATTTAAACATTCTAAAATTTTCCTAATTCTGGAAAACCTGTTCTCGCCCCTCCGAACCTATTCTACTACTTAATCATGTTTCTTCTCTCTAAATAAGCTCTCCTCTTAATAAAGTTATCTGCTCTCAAGGTTTAGAAATTGTTTGTTCTTCTTTTTGGAAGTGGATCATGACATTAAGGAGGTGATGTCATGGCTTGTTAAGTGAACTGGATTTGAGTGAGGGAGGGCTGGGCAAGGTCACCAGCTTCCCTCTCTCCTCCAGAGCTATCTGGGTCTAGTGGCCAAATGTAGATCATAGTCCTAGATGCAAGTATCACCTTCTGCTACTGTTAATGAAAAGAGCATTTTTATTTCCCTGTAGCTTGACTCACAATTCCTGTGATTCTGAGTTGAAAGGAAACTAGGTTGAAGCTCTCTTTCAGACTATCACCTCTCATTCTCTCATACACATTCATGTCAGCATCATTGTTCCCATTTCTCTAATTCCATTTAGCTTTCCATTGTGCCCTCTGGAACTTCCATTCTATTATTAACAAATTGCTCTTTATATTGGGAACACTGCCTTTCACCTGGATAAAGTGTTTGGTATATTTTTTGTGTTTAATTTTGCAGGCACATGTTGTCTCATTCTAGGAAGAGAAAGAAGTATTTTGTTTGTCTTTGTTCCCTTAAAGGCTAATGAAGTAGAGTGCTTGTAGAATTGGCCAAAGGAAATAAAATGCAATTAATTATATTAACCTAATTTAGGTAAAAAACATTTTGACCATGCTTATAATTCCTAAATGTTTAAAATGTGTTATCCTATAGATATCTATCTCATCCAAATATTTGTTAATATGCAATGGGAATTAAATTGTTCATCAGATTTACTTTTGAACATATATAATTTATTCAATAATCACCAAATTGGTTTACTTTGCCATTGCCTACTTCCTCTTCACTCCCTTGAAATCTGGCTTTCCCTTTCCCTACTCCTCCATCACTATACAGAGACTACTTTCTCAATGACTTCCTAATCACAAAATTAAAAGACTTCTTAATCAATTATCATCCTCCTTAACCATACTGCAACATTTGACTACCACCTCCTACTGGATATTTTCTTCTCACGACCTCATAGACAGCACACTGAATTTGTTCTCCTACTTCTCTTATTCACCTCTTTCACCTAGTTTCTTATCTTTTGTCCTTTACCCTCTACTCCGCTTCCTTTTTAATACTCTTCCTTGGCTGCTTTATAAATTTGTTGTATTGAATTAAATTGAATTCTACTCATTCTCAAGATTTCACCTAACTTCCAGGTAGATGGGGCCCATATCTGTTTATCCTGTCCCCAGATAAAAATCTGCAGAGAGATTTCATTATGGCACCTCACCCTCCACATGTTCAAAACCAAACATGTTTTTCTCTAAATCTGCTCTCAATATGACTTTTTTTTTTAAATTTCTGTGTGCTACTTTAATTCACTCTATCTCCCACATTTGTTATTTGGAGATTAGCTTGATTCTTCCTCTTACCATTCCTATAATAATCATAGTAGCAAACATTTAATGTTCACAAAGTGCTTTACATATATGATCCTCAAAGCAACCTTAAAAGATAGGTGCTATTATCATTCCTGTTTCCTAAGGCTTACAGAGATTAAATGACTCTTCTAGAGTCCGACACACTGGTAGTAAATAGCTAAGGCAACAGCACTCAGGTCTTCCTAATGCCAAGTCCAGCACTTTATACCAGCTTCTTAAACTTCTTCTACTCATGATCCCTTTTTACCTGAGAAATTTTCTTACAACCCCAAGTAAAAAGGTATATAAAATAGGTATACAAATCAAACTTTTACTGAATTAAATCCTAAAGAAATTTATTTTAAAACAATCTTTGATATGTATGTAATTTTACCATTTATTAAACATGAAGGCAAATTTGCATATCAATGAGAAGGATGTGTTTGTTTATTTTTACATAAAGAAGTAAATCCTGGCAGAATATTTGATTCCTTTTGCTGTTGTCAAATTTTTCACAACTTCCACATTCAATTTCGTGACCCCACATGGGATTGCAACCTACATTTTAAGAAGCTTTGCTCTATACACCACTTACCTGCCTCAATCCAATTGCCAAGACATATCAACTGCATCTCTATTACATCTATCAGTCTACCTATGCACACACCATCATCCTAGCCCAGAAGGTACTCAGTAATACCTACCTATTGCAATAGCCTATTAACAGATTCTTTCCTCCCCAATCTGTCCTTTATACTGCTACCAGAATAATCTTTTTTTATTATAAATAATAGGTGGTAAATGAAGTTTAGTGGAGAAGAACTTTCCCTCCTCCCAATAGAATCCTTCCCAGTCCAGGCTTTTTTTCCCCCACCGGGCCATGTCAGGGTGACAAGCTTTCCTTTGATGCCCCACTTATATTCCCCACCCACTATAGTCCAGGTCTTCTTAAACTTTTTTCACTCATGTCCCTTTTCACCTGATAAATACACCCTCGGTATATAGACATATAAAATAGTTACACAAATCAAACACTTGGCTGATAATAATCACAACCCCCACATTCAGTTATGGGACCCCAGATGAAGTTTAAGAAGCTGAGCTCTGATTATTAGCAGTTAGAACTTTGCCTGAGGTTCCAATATTCAGAGAAATCAGTCCTGGCTGTGACAAAGAGAGCTTGTTTAGTCCAGGAATAAAAAAAAAATAAATTTTAAATAAATTTAAAAAAAAGTCCCAGGTACAGTTTAAACTTTGTTATTCAGAAAATTTATCAAAATTATTCATTAAAAATTATCACTGAGAGAAGATTTTGGGAAAATGATAGAGAACAGAAAATTCTAGGCTCTCCAAATTTCCTTCACATCAGAGTCTGATGAATGCATTAGCAGAGAGGCTGGGACCCTGCTGCTGGCTGTGAGTATTTGCAGGAAAGCTGTCTCTGATTTTGATTGCAAGGCAAAGGGGAAGAGCTCAAATTTGCAGCCATCGGAAGGGCTGCAGGGAGCAAGAGCATTTGTGGAACAGGGTGACTGGGGTGGGAGGCACTAGTCATGGCTTGGAGGTGGAAAGGAGTACCTGACGTTGGACCCCACAGGCAGAGCTCAGAAAATAACAATAAGAAAAACCTGAGGCTGGGTGGAGACACCATTCCCCATACCTCAGGACAAGAACCTGATTATAATAATGAACTGCTAAAAATAAAATAGAAGTAAAAATGAGTAAGCAAAAGAGAAAGATCCAACAAAGAGAATTATTATGAGAATAGAGAAAATTTTCAGAGGAAAATAGTGAATTTTAAAAAGCCACTCCTTTTTCAAAGAGAAATGTCAATTGATCACAAGCCCCCCAAAAATTCTTGGAAGTACTTTAAAAAGACTTAAAAATCTAATAAAAGAGATCAAATCAAAAATAGGGGGAAAAAAGCAATCCAAGAAGGCCAGGAAAAAATTTTAAATATGGAATATTTTATTCTTTTCCAATTATATGTCAAAACAACTTTTAAATATATTTAAGTTTTGAATTTCAAACTCTGTTTGTCCCTCTTTTCTCCCTCCTCTGCCCTCTCTGAGATAGTAAGCAATCAGAGATAGGTTATATAGATACAATCATGTAAAACATTAAAATATTAGTTATTTTGTACAAGAAGATTCAAATTTTTAAAAATGAAAAATAGCATGCTTCAATCTGTATTCAGACAATGTCAGTTCTTTCTCTGGATGTGGTACTATACTTCATCATTAGTCCTTTGTGATTGTCTTAGATTATTGCATTGCTGAGAATAGCTAAGCCATTCACGATTTTTCAGTGTACAATATGCTGTTACAGGATACAATGTTCTCCTAATTCTGCTCATTTCATTGTGCATCACTTCATGTAATTTTCCCCAGGCTTTTCTGAAATCATCCTGTTTGTTATTTCTTATAGCATAATAATATTCCATGATAATTATATACTATAATTTGTTTATCTTGTTTATAACTCAATTGATGAGCATCCTTTCAATTTCCAATTCTTAGTCACCGTAAAAAGAGCCTCAATAAATAAAATAAGAAAAATTAATTTAAAAAGTCAACCAAGGGGCAGATAGGTGGTACAGTGGATAGAACACCAGCCCTGAAGTCAGGAGGACCTGAGTTCAAATCTGGTCTCAGACACTTAACATTCCCTAGCTGTGTGATCCTGGGCAAGTCACTTAACCCCAATTGCCTCAGCAAAAAGCAAAAAAAAAAAAAAAGTCAACCAAGTGGGAAAAGATAAAAAAAAAAATTAATAAAGGAAACAATTCCTTGAAAACTAGAATTAGGCAAGATGAAGCTAATGAAAAGACTAAGACAAGGCAACAAAAAAATAATAAAATCAAAAGAATGAAAAAATAAAAATGGATGTGAATCAATGTAATATTAAAAAGAAATTAAGGAAAGTTGTCCTGAAGTTCTTTTTTTTAGATTTTTTTTATTAAAGCTTTTTATTTGTATAACATATGTATGGGTAGTTCCCCAGCATTGATCTTTACAAAGCTCTCCATTACAATTTTTACCCCCAGCCCCCTCCCCTCCCCTAAATGGCAGGAAGTCCACTACATGTCAATAATATTGAAATACTTGACAAGTTGTGTAAGAAAAATCCTATTTACAAGAAAAAAAAGAAAATCAGAGAAAGGCAACACAATGCAGCAAACATCAATAGAGATCATGAAAATGTTACGTTGTGGTCCATATTTCATATCCCTCTCTCTGGGTGTATATGGTTTTCTTCAGTGAACAATTGGAACTGGTTTGAAACAATTCTTTATTGCAGAGAACCATGTCCCTCAGAACTGATCATCATGTAATATTGTTGTTGCTGTGTTTAGCTATCAGCACCATATCGAGTCTCATAGAAGGAATTTGGCAGTATACCTTCTGTCCCTATTTTCTCAAATAGTTTGTATAGTATTGGAATTAATTGTTCTTTGAATGTTTGGTAGAATTCACATGTAAATCCATCTGGCCCTGGAGATTTTTTCTTAGGGAGTTGGTTAATAGCTTGTTCTATTTGTTTTCCTAATATGGGGCTATTTAAATAATTTATATCCTCTTCTGTTAACCTGGGCAATCTATATTTTTGTAGATATTCCTCCATTTCATTTAGATTATCAAACTTACTGGCATAAAGTTGGGCAAAGTAACTCCTAATTATTGCTCTAATTTCCTCTTCATTGGAGGAAAGTTCTCCCTTATCATTCTTGAGACTAACAATTTGATTTTTCTCTTTCCTTTTTCTTATCAAATTAACTAAAGGCTTATCTATCTTGTTGGTTTTTTTGTAGAACCAACTCTTAGTTTTATTTATTAATTCAATAGTTTTCTTATTTTCAATTTTATTGATTTCTCCTTTTATTTTTAGAATTTTCAATTTGGTATTTAATTGAGGGTTTTTAATTTGTTCTTTTTCTACTTTTTTTTTTAAATAATAAGCCCAATTGGTTGATCTTTTCTTTCTCTATTTTATGCAAGTAAGCATATAGAGATATAAAATTGCCCCTTATAACCGCTTTGGCCGTATCCCACAAATTTTGGTATGGTGTCTCCTTATTGTCATTCTCCTGGATGAAATTATTGATTGTGTCTATGATTTGCTCTTTCACCCATTCATTCTTCAGGATTAGATTATTTAATTTCCAATTAACTTTTGGTTTATTTTCTCCTGGCCTTATATTGCATGTGATTTTTATTGCATCATGATCTGAAAAGGATGCATTTACTATTTCTGCCTTTCTGCATTTGATTTTGAGGTTTTTATGCCCTAGTACATGGTCAATTTTTGTATAGGTTCCATGGACTGCTGAGAAAAAAGTAAACTCCCTACTGTCTCCATTCAACTTTCTGCATAGATCTATCATACCTAACTTTTCTAACAATTGGTTTATCTCCCTAGTTTCTTTCTTGTTAATTTTGTGGTTTGATTTATCTAATTCTGAGAGAGCAAGGTTGAGATCCCCCACTAGTATAGTTTTGCTGTCTATTTCTTCTTGCATCTCTCTTAATTTCTCCCCTAGGAATTTGGATGCTATTGCACTGGGTGCATATATATTTAGTATTGATATTGCTACATTATCTATGGTACCCTTTAATAAAATATAGTTTCCTTCCTTATCTCTTTTGATTAGATCTACCTTGACTTTTACTTGATCTGAGATAAGGATTGCTACCCCTGCTTTTTTTTGTTTACCTGAAGCATAATAGGTTCTGCTCCAGCCTTTTACCTTCATCCTATATGTGTCACTATGTTTTAGATGTGTTTCTTGTAGACGACATATTGTGGGATTCTGGTTTTTAATCCAGTCTGATATCTGCTTCTGCTTTATGGGAGAGTTCATCCCATTCACATTCACA
>JAJPUD010000098.1:459060-516663 GCA_023553655.1 Myrmecobius fasciatus | reverse complement strand
TGTTCTGTAAGAAACGACCAGCAGGATGATTTCAGAGAGACCTGGAGAGACTTGCATTAACTGATGCTGAGCGAAATGAGCAGAACCAGGAGATCATTATACACGGCAACAACAATATTACATGATCAATTCTGATGGACATGGTTCTCTTCAACAATGAAAGGCTTCAAACCAGTTCCAATTGGTCAGTAAAGAAAGCCATATACAACCAGAGAGAGGGATGTGAAATGTGGACCACAACATAATATTTTCATGCTCTGTATCGATGTTTACTTGCATTGGGTTTTCTTTCTCTGATTTTTTTTTCCTTGTAGATACGATTTTTCTTGCACAGCAAGATGTGTGGAAATAAGTATACATATATTCAACTTGTCAAGTATTTTAATATAATTAACATGTAGTGGACTTCCTGCCATCTAGGGGAGAGGAAGGGATTGGGGGGGGGAATTTGTAATGGAAAGCTTTGTAAGGGTCAGTGTTGAAGAACTACCCATACATATGTTTTGCAAATAAAAAACTTTAATAAAAATAAATAAATAAATAAAATAATTGCAAACAGTATAAAATGTCTGTGAACATATTTACCAAAACAAACCCAGGAAATACATGAATATAATTATAAAACACTTTTTATACAAATAAAGTCATATTTAAATATTTGGAGAAATATTGTTAATGGGTAGGCAGAGTCAATATGATAAAATGATAATTTATTCAATGCTATAGCAGTTAAGTTGCAAAAAATTATTTTACTGAAATAGAAAAAAATAGTAACAAAATTCATTTGGAAGCACAAAGGGTCAAGATTATCAAAGGAATTAATTGACAAAATTTTTTTAAAGAAAGATTTAGAAGTATCAGTTCTTAAAATATGATAGCAATAATCAAAATTATTTGGCACTGGCTAAGAAATGAAAAGGTAAATCAGTGGAACAGAATAGACATACAATACATAGTAGCAAATGATGATAATAACCTTGTATTTGGCAATGCTAAGATTTCAACTTCTGGGAAAAGAATTCATTATTTGGTTAAAAAATTGTTGGGAAAGCTGGAAAACAATCTGGCAGAAATTGAGCATAAATTAATATCTTAGACCATTTGCCAAGATAAGGTCAAAATGGATATATGACCTACATATAAATGAAGATATCACTTAAAAAATTAAAAGAACATGGAACATCTGCCAGTCAGACTTGTGGATAGGATTGCAATTTATAAATTAACAAGAGATAGGGAGCATTGTGAGTTGTAAAATAGATGATTTCAATTACATTAAATTAAAAGGAGTTTCTACAAATAAATCCAAAGTAGCCAAGAATAAAAGGGAAATAGGAAATCGGAAGAAAATTTTTATAGACAGTCTCTCAAATATATAAAGAACTTTGCATATAACTCAAGTTATTCCCTGATTGATAAAAATTCAAAGAATATGAATAGGCAGTTTTTGATGAAGAAATCAAAACTATCTATAGTTATATGAAAAATGCTCCCAATACTATTGATTAGAGAAATGCAAATTAAAACAATGTTGAGATACCATTTTACACCTATCAGACTAAGATGATAGAAGAGGAAAATGATAAATGTTGAAGGGACTATGGAAAAATTAGGACTAATTCATTTTTGTTGGGGTTGCAAATTGATTCAAATATTTTGGAGAACAATCTGGAATTATGTCCAAAGAGTTATAAAATTGTGTATACTCTTTGAGTCAGCAATGCCATTATAAGGTCTGTTTCATAAGGTAATTAGAGAAAAAGAAAAAGAACTTATATGTTCTAAAATATTTATAGTAAACAACCAACCCCCTTTGTGGTGGTAAAAAAAAAACAAACTGGAAATTGAGGTGCTGCCTGTCAATTGGGGAATGGCTAAACAAGTTGTGGTACATGGTTGTGATAGAATACTACTGTGCTTAGGAAATGATGAGTTGATTTAGAAAAAATGGAAAGATTTACATGAAATGATGAAGTAAAATAGTAGAAACAAAAGTTGTATACAGTAACAAGAAAATTATTCTAAGAACAATTTTGAAAGACTATTATTTTGACTATTATAAATACTCAAATCAACTAAAAAAGACTTATGAATGAAGATACTATCCACATCTAAAGAAAGAACTGATAAATAGAAGTGTGTCTACTATGGTTTTGCATATATATAAATATTTGTGTCAAATGGCAATTTTCTCTGGGACAGGCTGGGGAGTTAGAGAAAAAAAATTAAAAGTGCACGATAGAAAAGGAAATAGAAAGGAAAACTTAGAAGAAAGTAGAAAGTAGAAAAAGTGGGGTAGCTTTAAAAATGATGTGTAGTATTTATTATATAATTTTTGTTTTGTTTTGTTTTTTTTGCTTTTTGCTAAGGCAATTGGGGTTAAGTGACTTGCCCAGGGTCACACAGCTAGGAAATGTCTGAGGCCAGATTTGAACTCAGGGCTGACTTCAGGGCTGGTGCTCTATCCACTGCGCCACCTAGCTGCCCCTATTATGTAGTTTTTTAAGTAAACAGTGTGAAATGTAAATTCATGGTTTTATAATTGAATCCTCTTTTATGTCTTGCTATATATATGGAAATGTTTTCTTCCTTTTGGTCTTTTTGTATTTAAGGTCAAAATGAATAAAAAAAAATTTTTAAGAAAAATGCAGATTAAATTCTGATGGACATGTTTCTCTTCAAAAATGTGATTCAAACCAGTTCCTATTGTTCAGCGATGAAGATAGTCATATACATCCAGAGAGAGGCCTGTGAGAACTGAGTACGGACCACAACACAGCATTTTAACGCTTTCTGTGAATATTTCCATGCATTCTGTTTTCCTTCTTGGGTTGTTTTTTTCTTCTTCTCTTTCTAGATCTGATGTTTCTTGTGCTATACATCTTGTGATGTTTCTTATCTATAGTTATCTTACTAGATAACTGTATAGATATGTATACATGTATTGGATTTGTCATATAATTTATCATATTTAGCATGTATTAGATTACCTGTCATCTAGGGGTGGGGGTGGGGGGAAGAAGTGGAAAAGCTTGGGGAAAAAAAAGTTTTTGCAAAGGTCAATGTAGAAAAATCACTCATATGTTTTGTAAATAAAAAGCTTTTAATAAAAAAAAAGAAAAAGAAAAATGCAGATTAGATACAAGTCCAATAAGAATTCCTAGAAGAACTAAAGAAAAAGGTTTTGTTAATAGTAAAAATTATATATGCACCAAATGGTAGAACATCCAAATTCTAAAAGAAAATCTAGTTATAGAAGGAAATAGACAGTAAAACTATTCCAGTAGGGGACCTCAACTTTTCCCTCTCATTATTAGATAAAAAGAATTTTAGAAAATTTAGATATGATAAACCTCTGGGGAAAATTGAATGGGAATAGAAAGGCATATGTTTTTCTCAAAAGTTGACCACATATTAGGGCATAAAATCCTTACAACCAAATGAATTAAAAGAGAGAAATATTAAATGCATCCTTTGGGGACCATAATACAATAAAAATTATTTCAATAAAGAACTTTGGAAACAGACAAAAATTAACGGTAAATGAAATAATCTAATCTTAAAGAATGAGTGGGTAAAATAACAAATCATAGAAATAATCAATAATTTCATTAAAGATAATGGCAGCATTGAGATACACACCAAAAACTGGGGGATTGCAATCAAAGCAATACTTCTGGGAAAATATACAGTTCTAAAATAAAAAAGAGAAAAAAAAACAGCTCAATGAAAAAAATATTTTAAACAAATAAATGAACTAAAATAAGCTAGAAAAAGAACAAATTAAAAATCCCCAAAATAGAAATCCTGAAAATCAAATGAGAAAATTGAAAGCTATATATATATATATATACATATATATATATATATATATATATATATATATATACACACACACACACAGAGAGAACAAATAAATAGAGGACCCTGTTTTTTTGGGGGGGGAAACAAAATAGATAAAACATTGGTTAATTTGATTTTTAAGAAGAAAACCAAATTTCTGATATCAAAATTGAAAAGTATCAATGTACTACCAATTAAAATGGAATGAAAGCAATTATTAGGAGCTATTTTGCCTATTATGTGCCAAGTAAACCTGACAATCTAAATGATAAGGATGAATATTTACAAAAATATAAATTGCCCATATTAACAGAAAAAGAAATAGAATATTTACGTAGCCTTATCTTTGAAAAAAGAAATTGAACAAGCCATAAATGAACTCCTAAGGAAAAAAAAAATCTCCAGAACCAAATGGATTTACAAGGGAATTAAAACAAACATTTAAAGAACAATGAATTTCAATACTAGAAAGTATTTGAAAAAATAAGTAAAGGAGTCCTGCCAAATTCCTTTCTGTAGTACCTAAAAAGAGAGCAAAAACAGAAAGAAAATGATAGTCTAATTTCTCTCATGAATATTGATGTAAAACAATTAAATAAAATATTAAGAGAAATGCAGCAGTATATCACAAAGATCATATACTATGATCAGGTGGAATTTATGCTAGGAATACAGAGCCAATTAAATATTAGGAAAAACTATAAGCATAATTTTGTTATATCTTTAATAAAAAAAATCTACCCAATTAAACAACTAAAGATATATTAATTGTTCATGGGCAGACTGAGCTAATGTAATAAAAATGACAATTCTACCTAAATTAATTTGCTTATTTAGTGCTATACCAAAGGATGAAAGAATTATGTTTACACAGCAAGAAAACATAATAAAATTTACCTGGATATCTGGAAGAACAAAAGGTCAAGAATATCAAGAGAATCCATTTTTTTATTTTTATTTTTTTGCTTTTTGCTGAGGCAATTGAGGTTAAGTGACTTGCCCAGGGTCACACAGCTAGGGAATGTTAAGTGTCTGAGACCAAATTTGAACCCAGGTCCTCCTGACTTCAGGGCTGGTGCTCTATCCACTGCGCCACCTAGCTGCCCCGAATCCATTTTTTTAAATGTGAAGAAAGTACCATATTTCAAATTATATTATAAAGTGGTAATCATCAAAAGAATCTGATGCTTTTCAAACCACTTCCAATTGGTCAGTGAAGAAAGCCATATACACCCAGAGAGAGGGATGTGAAAGGTAGACCACAACACAACATTTTCATGCTCTCTATTTATGTTTGCTTGCATTGTGTTCCCTTTATCTGATTTTTCTTTCTTGTAGATACGATTTTTCTTCCACAACAATGATGTGTGGAAATATGTATACATATATTCGATTTGTCAAATATTTAAACATAATTAACATGTAGTGGATTTCCTGCCATCTAGGGGAGAGGTGGGGAGTAGGGAAGAAAAATTTGTAACAGAAAGCTTTGTAAGGGTTAATGTTGAAGAATTACCCATACATATGTTTTGCAAATAAAAAAAAAAAATAAAAGGCAAAAAAAAAATCTGATGCTTGCTAAAAAGCAGAGAAATGACTACAGTAATATAGTGTTTGATAAACCAAAAGATTCAAGTTTGGGGGGGTAAAAATTCACTATGTAACAAGAACTTCTGGAAAAACTGGGAAGAAGTTTGACAGCTCTAGGCATAGAGTAGCATCTCACAGCATATACCAAAATACAATTAAAATGAGTGACTGATTTAGACATAAAAGATGATATCAAAAGCAAATTAGGGGCACATGGAAAAAAAAACTACTTCTCAGATTTATGAATAAAGCAAACTCTTATGGCCAGACAAGAGCTAGAGTGAATCACAGGAAGTAAAATGGAAAATTCTGATTACATGAAATTTAAAAGTGTTTTCACAAACAAAACCAATACAGCCAAATTAGAATGAAAACCTTACATGGAGGTGAATTTGAGGGGGTTTTTGGAACACTTCCAGACTGCCTAACATGAGGCTTCTGGGTCTCCTTTCCTATAAGTGAGGATAGCTTCCTTTTAATTTGGAGTTTTTTGCCACTATAAAAGAAGCTGTTATAAACATTTTAGTACATATAAGATTGTTTCCTGTTTCTTTTTTCTTCAAGAGATATAGGTCCAGAAGTAGTATAGCTGAGTCAAAGGAAATGGAAAAAAATGCTTATCAGAGCTATGAATAGATAAAAAGATCATAACCAAACAAAAGAGAGAATCATATAAAATAAAGTGGATAATTTTGATTATTTTAAATTTGAAAAGTTATACAAAATAAATCCAGTAGATTAAGATCAAAAAGGAAACAATTAACTGAGGGAAATCTTTGCAGCAAATTTCTATGGCAAACGTCTAATTTCCACAATATATTAAAAAAAATTCAAATTTAAAGACTAAGAGTCATTTCCCAATTGATAGGGAAGTCTTGATAGTCTTAAGATAGAAATAGGTCGTTCTCCAAAGAAGAAACCCAAACTCTTCATAACCACATGAAAAAAAAATGATCCAATTCACTATTAATAAAAGAAATGTAAATTAAAGCAATTCTGAGGCTCCTCAATTAATGTCCATCCCTTTAGCTTCCAATTTTTTTATTATTATTATTATATAGGGAATAAGACCAGTGAATTTAGAAATGTAGTTTTAGGGCCAGGTGATGTAATATTTTAAATGCTAATCAAAGGAGTTTAAATTTTATCTCACAGGCAACAAATCAGAAGTAGAGTCAGATATTTACATCTATACTTAAAGAAATTTACTTTGGCAGCTGTGTGAGGTGGATTGCAATGAGGAAGACTAATTATAGGCTGTTGCAATAGTCTAAGTGAGAGATGAGGTCTTAATCTAAGCAGCTGTGTGAGCAGGAATCAGGAATCTGATTCAAGAAATGCCGTGAAGTTAGAAATAGCAAGATTGGGCAACTGAGTGGGTATGCAAGATGAAAGTAAATGAGGAGTCCAGGATATTGACAAGAATATGAATGTGAGCCAGTGGAATGATACCTTTGACAGAAAGGAAGAGCAAGGATTTAGGAGAAAGCAAATGGGATAAATTTTAGGCAATTTGAATTTAAAATATCTCCAGAACTTCCAGTTTGAAATGTCCGACAGGCAAATGATGGATGATCCAGGACTGAACCTTAAGAAAAAGCCTGGAACTGTCTATATCTTTAAGTCATTTACACACACATGCAAACACATGAGGCTTTCAAGACAATATAGTAAGAGAAGAGAAAGGGGCCTAGGAAGGACATTGGAGAATGCCCATGGTTTAGGATCATGAGTGGTCATGAGTCATAAAAAGAGACTGAGAAGCCATCAGACATGTAGAAAGCTCATCAGGGAAGAGTAATGACAGTAAAATCCAGAGGGGAAAGTATAGTATTCCGAAGCAGGTAGTCAGCAGTATCATATGCAGCAGATAGGTTGAAAATGATTAGGACTGAGAAAAGACCATCCAATTTGGCAATTAAAAGATTGCTGGTAACTTTAAAGAGAGTTGAGTAATGAGGTCGGAAGGCAAATTGCAGAGCTAAGAGGCTAGAAGGGCTGCAGCTCAGTGCCCTTTGGCAAAAAGAGAGCTCTCCTGGGATCAAGCAAGAGCTAGCTCTTCAAATTTGGACCCGAAAGCATCACTAATAGGAAAACATAAATTGATTCAGGGATTGGAGGGTAGAACAAAAAATTCCCCAAAGCTTCCTTCTATAAAGAGCTTAGAATCTCAACTGTCTCTTCATTTCCCACCAATCACTTGGCTTGTTTGGACTTCACAACCATCATGCCCTCATGTTGGGTACTCTCTGGCACACATCTCCCCTTTTTAAACTCTCATTAAACTGTGGGTTCCTTAAGGGCAGAAGCTGTCCTTTTTTTTCTTAGTACAGGTGCTTAAGCACATAGTAGGCATTTAACAAATATTGACTCCATCGTATATATTCTGGAGTTATTTTGTGCAAAGTGTGTATATCCATATAGAATGTTCAAGGAGAGACCTTGATAGGATCTCTGGAATGTTGTTCACCACTCTCCAAGGCAGACTAAAATTCCTGACTTGAGGGCAGTAGAGAAGCTTCTAATTTGAGAGGGGTTACTAGAATGGGAATTACATCTCTCTGTTCCTCTAAATACTGGTGATCTAGGGGAATGCTTGGTTCAGAACAAAGCAGATGCTCATTCATCTGGGCATTCTCCTTTAAAAGGGCAGAAGAAATGGTCTTTCTTTGTATACTTGCCAGTTTGACTTCTTTCCTTCCAATGCTAGCTACACAAAAGATCATCACAAAGACAGAATAAAAAGTAAACTCATTTTCCCAAACAAATTATAAATAGAAATCAGAAAAGTTATATAGATTAGAATATAAATAGAAAATAGAGTAAATGAGCTTTCATGCTCATTTCATGCATTTCAGTGAGATATTTCAATTTGATCCAAGTAAAAAGGCCATGATCTCATCCAAGGGGAAAGTATACAAATTTGGGGGGAAACAAGCTGATAATCCAGGACATGTTGAGTGTCTGTGTTTTGAAATTCTCTCTTTTTCTCTCATGCATCCTCTTAAAGACAGCTGAAGAAGAATGTCTTTCCTCTCCAAAATACATAATTTAGGCATACAACTTCATATCAACGTTCTCTCCACCAAAAGAGAGTAGCAGAAAAAGTACATAAGAGGCATGGTGCAAAACTCAAAAAAGTTCCAAAGTACTATAACCAGTTGAGAAATGAGGAAAAATTCTGAGCTTAAACTTAATATCTTTCTTGATTATTTTTCTATTTGATGTGTCTAGAAATGAAAAGAGCATGTTGAAGTTGCAAAATTATTGTTTTGCTTTTAATTTCTTCCTGTAATTTTATTCATTTCTTCTTTAAGTACTTAGGTATATAATATTCAGTAAATATATATTTAATATTATGTTTTTCATCTATGGAGCCCTTAAACATAATTTAGTTTACTTGATTGTTTCTTTTCCCCTTATTCAAATTTTCTTTTTTATTATTATAAACTTGACAAACATCAACAAATTTTCTTCTTCAGAATTGTTGGAACAGTTCACCGTACAACCAACCGTACCTTAATAAGTTTGTCTTCCAACAACTCTTCCAAAATCTTTAATTTTGCTTTTTTGTCAATGCCATAACAATATGATGTGAAACATCAGAGTTGTTTAAATTTACATTTCTCTATTAATGGTTTGAAACATTTTATATGATTGTTGATACCAGTTTTAAAAACTGACTGATCATATTCTTTGACTATTCATCTATTGTCTTTCAATTAATGACCCATATAAGTTAGATGTAAGATTTTTATAAGAGGATTTTGCTGAAAATATTTTTCAGTTAACTGTTTCTTTTCTGATTCTTTTGTCTGCACAAAATGTTTCAATTTTATGCCCCTCCCCAATTGTCTTTTCCATCTCCTGTGATCCTCTCTATATCATGTTTAGTCAACAATTCTCCCTTTATCAATAGTTGTGAAGGGTATCTCCTTATATGCTCTTCTAATTTGTTAATCATATGATCTTTTCTAAATCCTACATTCATTTGAAGTTTATGATGGTAAATGGTCTAATATGTTGATTTTAGTTTAATTTCTGCCAGATTCTTTTCAAGTTTTCCCAGTATTTTTGTCCAATAGTGAATATGTAACATCAGTAGTTGGTTACAATATTGTTAAGTACTGACTGATGATTGACCTCCTTGCGGTCCAAATGAATCTCAAAAGTCTTCAGCACTGCAATTGAAGAGTGTGCTCAGTTTTCCTGATAGTTCACCTCTCAAAGTCATGTATTACTACTGGAAAAATCAAAATTTTGATAATACAGATCTTTATCAGCAAGATAATATTTTTGCTTTTTAGTAGCTGAACAAATTTGCCATAACTTTTCTTCTAAAGAGCCAGCATCTTTTAATTTCATGGTTGCAACCACCATCTGTGATCTTTGAGCCTAAGAATATAAAATCTGACACTATTTCCATTTCTTCTTCCTCTAGTTTCCAGGAAGTTATGGGACTAGTTGCCAAGGTCATGGGTATTTTCTGTTAAGCTTCAAGCCAGTTTTTATGTACTCGTATACTAGATACACAATATCTTGGCAAAGATACGAGAATGGTTTTCAATTTCTTTTTCTAATAGATCATCTTTTACCAAGACTCTCTACTATGACCTGTCCATTTTGGTCACCCTCATAGCTCAGTTCCACTGAGCTACTCACAAGTCCTTCCACCATAACAAAACAGTGATCCAAGGGGTAGTAATATATAAGAAAGCTGATAATTGAAGTGGGTTTATTTTATATATTGCTATGTTGCTGAAATTACTCAGTTTCAATTAATTTAGTTAAATCTCTAGAATTCTCTAACTAACCCATTATAAGTCTTCAAAAAGTGATCACTCCCCCTCTCCTTTTTGCCTGAGTAATCAAATTATTTTCCTTTTCTGTTTGCTATAGCAAGAATTTCTAAAGTTGTGTCAATTGTTGGAGTGACAATGGACATGTTTGTTTTGCGTCTAGTCTTATTGAAGAAAATTTTTCTATTTCTCCATTACAGAGAATCCTAACTCTTTGGTTTATATAGATTTTCTTTTTACCATTTAAGGAATAGTCCATTTATTCTCATACTTTTTAATATTTTAATAGAAATAATTGCTGTATTTTCAAAAGTCTTTTTATCTGTTGACATAATTATGTAATTTTAAATATTTTATTATCAGTGTGATCTATTATTTTTATGGATTTCTTAGTAACACATAAACTTTAAATCTCTGATATAAAATTACATCATCATATAGTATCTTTTTAATATTATTATAGCTTTTGTTAGTATTATATTAATAATTTTGCTTGAATATTGGGAAATTTTGGTCCATAAATTTTATGGTTTTATTTATATACATATATATAAATATAATACACATACATTTATATGTATTTATAAATATGAATGATATATTTACCATGTGTTTATTTCTAGCTGGCTTAAGTATCAGGATGATATTTGTATGATAGATGGAACTTAGTGGAATATTTTTCCTCTTTTTTCAAATATTTTATGTAATATTAGAATTGTTCTTTCCATGTTTGACAGAACTCATGTATAAATATATCTGATCCTGAGGATTTTTCATTTATAGCTTGTTAAATATATTTTTCTAGAGTTAGATTATTTAAATTATCTATTTCTTGTTCTGTTAATATCAGTTTCAATTCTTTGTAGATATTCCTCTATTTCATTTAACTTATTAATTTTGCTTACACATAACTGGGCAAAATAGTTTCTCATTATTTCCTTTATTTCTTCATAATTTATTATGAATTCTCCTTTTTTCATTTTTACATCAGCATTTTTGAATGTTTTTTATATTTGATTAATTCCTCCATGCCTCCTAGTTTTATTTATCAATTCAACAGTTATTTGTTTTTTATTTCTCTTTGACTTTCAGAATTTAAATTTTTGCCTTTAGTTGTAATTTAAAGGTTTTTTTCTTAAGTTTTTTAATTGCAGATCCAATTACATAATTATTTTTTCCTTTGTTGATAAAAATATTTTAGAGATGTAAATTTACCCTTAAGATTTGGCTACATATACATGTGCCTTGTATAGCTTGGATATAAGCATATTCCCTGTTATTACCATTGAATAGTTAATAGAGGTTTATCACATCTAAATTTTCTAGATGGAAAAACTCTGAACTCCTTTCTTATTTATCTTTTTTGATAAGTTTTTTTTTCTATTTTTAAGTGATATATGGTTTCATTTCCAAGATAGGTAAGGGACTGATTCAAACTTTTCAGATTAAGATCTATTCCTTATCGAGAAATAGTCAAAGGATTGGGCAGGTGTTTTAATTAATAGTATTTTATTTTTCCAATTATATATAAAAATAGTTTTAACATGCATTTTTGTAAGATTTGTAAAATTTTATAATTTTTTTTCTTCTTCCACCTCTTCTTTTCCCCTCTTTCCAAGACAGCAAACAATTGGGTATAGATTATACATGAACAATAATTTTTAACATATTTCCATATTAGTCAATGTTGGGAAAGAAAAATCAAAACAAAAGGGAAAAACCATGAGAGAAAAAAAAAGGTAAAAATAGTATGTTTCAATTCACATTCAATCCCCATACAGATACAGATGACATCCTCCATCCAAAGTTTTTTGGAATTGCCTTGAATCACTGAATTGTTGAGAAGACCTAAGTCTATCATAGTTGATTATCACACAATCTTCCTGTTATTTTGTTCAATGTTCCCCTAGTTCTGCTTATTTCACTCAACATCAGTTTCATGTAAATCTCTCCAGGCTTTTCTGAAATCGTCCTGCTGGTCATTTCTTATAGAACAATAGTATTCCATTATATTCATATACCATAACTTATTCAGCCATTCTCCAATTGATGGGCTTCCCCTCAATTTCCAATTCCTTACAACATAAAAAAGAGATGCTACAAACATTTTTACACATGAGGGTTCTTTTCCTTTTTTATGATCTCTTTGAGATACAAACTGAATAGTGACACTGCTGGATCAAAAGGTTTGCACAGTTTTATAGTCCTTTGTGCATAGTTGCTAATTGCTCTCCAAAATGGCTGGATCAGGTCACAACTCCACCAACAATGTATTAGTATCCCAGTTTTCCACATCCCTTCCAATATTTATCATTATCTTTTCTTGAGTCCTTAGAATAACACACAATTTTTAAATGAAGTAGTTCAAGTTATCAACTAACATATGAAAAATGTTCTAAAATTAGAGAAGTGTAAGTTAAAGCAACATTGAGGTTCCATTTACAAGTATTAGATCAACAAAGATGACAAAAGAAATAAATATAAAGATATGTTAATAAAGTTATGAATTGATATAATCCTTCTGGGAATCAATTTGGAACGCTGCTGAGAAAATTATCAAATTCTGAGTATCCTTTGACTTAACTACTAGGCCTAAACCTCAAATAAGTCAGAGAAAGAGGGAAAGGATCTGTATGTATAAAAACATTTATAGCATCTCTTTTTGTAGTAGCCAAAAATTGGAAATTAAATCATTCCTACTCCCAAAACAAATTGTGGTATATGAATATAATGGAATATTATTGTTACATAAAAATGATAAGATGGACAATTTCAAAGAAACTGAAAAGGATTTGTGAAATCAAAATTAACAAAATTAGAACAATTTATATTATAACATTATTAAGGAAAACAATTTTTAAAAACTTTAGAACTCTGATTAAAGCAATGATAAACCATGAGAAGAAAAGAATAAAGATGAAATGCCACTGGCTTCTCCCCTTCCCACTTGATGGAGTGATGAAGTTAAAATGCAGCATATGGCATACATTTTCAGATGTGATTAATACAGGAATTTGTTTTGCCAGACAATGTAGTTATATACTGGAAAGTGTTTGCTTGATTTGGGGTGGGGAAAGATAGATTAATTTTTTTAAATTCTTGCTACTTGAAAAATAAAAATTTAGTCCTCCTTGTCTCCAACTAGAAATTGCATCAGTTAGTTATCAGGGTATGATGATTCACATTTAAATGACTGGATAGTCCTGTCATATGTAGTACTAAGGGAGGGGAAAAGGAAAAAACAAAAACAAAGCAAAACAAAAATGTGGAGAGAAATGTCAGAAATTCTTGGCCTTTCCTTGCTTCCTTTAGAAGGACCAAGTCTCAGGGCTTTTATAAAAGAGCCCTCTTGGGGCAGCTAGGTGGCGTAGTGGATAGAGCACCAGCCCTGAAGTCAGGAGGACCTGAGTTCAAATTTGACCTCAGATACTTAAAACTTCCTAGCTGTGAGACCCTGCTCAAGTCACTTGACCCCAATTGCCTCAGCAAAAAAAAAAAAAAGTTAATAAATCTCTTGTATGCAGCCTATTCCAGGATATAAATAGGTACTGAGGCCTTCCCAGTACCACCACTCACTATTTCTTGGACCACCTGCCAAAACCTCCCCCTACTTGAGAACTCCATCATGAGAATAATACAAAATCGTTACCCCCTTAGAAGCCTCTATGGAGGAGTAAGCCCTTTCTTTTATAGTAGCTAAATAAGGATTCTCCCTCACCCTTCTGCAGTGACACAGAATTGCCACCAACTCAACTAAGTCATCCCCTTTCTTCCAAAGAAAAACATATCACCAGTTACAAGAGTTTCAATTCCCTCACACTATTAGAAGGCAAGGCACCTTCTAATAATTTGTACTACCAAATGTTCTCTAGCAAAGAGTTCTTTGAACCATCCCAAAGGAAAGAAAGTGGAAAAGGAGGAGCACTTGAGTTACTTCTTCAGGGTATACAGTCAGAGGGGGGACAAGAATCTAGAGGCCAAGGAAATTCTATGCTGGGGAAAGAACAAGAAGGGCTGGAGAGGATCAGCTGGAATGATATTCTAAAACAGTCCATTCTTTTCAGGAATCCATTCTTCCTGGACAGAGAAGCTCTTCCCCTTTCCAAAGTAGCATCAATTTGTCATGGTCATGGCTTCTGGGGGATTGAGCAGTCAAATGCTTTATAATGCACCTCTTTATCAGCAAGAATTAACCTTTTACCCTAGGATGTGAGAACATCATTTTGCCAACTGGGAACAGGTGGAGGGCCCGTTGAGTGAAGAATAAGTCGTCTTGTTTGTAGTGAGGAAGATATGTTCCTCTGCCCAAAACAGCAGGGTATAACCATTGAAGTGGACATTGGATGCAATCTTTAACTTCTGCTATTGTTGTAACAACTCCAAGTGGGTTTTTAAAGGTAGGAGCCTACTGGAGCAGCAGAGGAGTCAGGGTTCCAAGACCTAAACCGGAGGCTTCAGTGTCTCCTAGTCTTCACTTGTTTATGAGGAATACAAACACTAGAGGAACCTGGGCAAGTATGATTTCTAATATACCATTTTCATTTATCAAGAGAAACCTCCTATACTCCACCTATTTTAGTAGAGGGACCATCTTATTATCACCCACTTCATATTAGATAAATCTGGACAAAGGATAGATTGAATGACCTGGTGTCATCTGTTTGGTAGCAAGCAGAATCTAGTAAGAGGAGAGCAACTATTTTTCTTTCTCTTTATATATTTTTATTTTGTTAAATATTTCCCAATTACATCCTTTAAAAATATGAACATTCATTTTTTTTTAATTTTGGTTTTCAAATTTTCTCCCTTCCTCTTACCTGACAATATACAGGTAAATGCAACTGCTTTTTAAAAGCAGTAGGGTGAGTGGCTTCTTTGAGGCGCTTACAACTCCAGATACCTAAAAGTGGCTTATTTAAGTAATACCTTAGTGCCTGCCAAAGGCTTTACCCAGCCTTAGTCTTTATGAATAGAGAGCTTCAGAAAGGGACCTTGCAAGATAATAGGAACCCAAGGGAATAGGTTGCTGGATAACCTCCTTTACCACTTTCAGGGATATAGCCTATTCTGTTCTGCGAATAAATTGGCAAATGGGAATCATCAGGATATGTGTAGGGAATGCTGGTTTTCCAAAATCTAAAGAATCCACTTAAATCTCTGGGCTTCTTTGTTAGATGGCACAGAAGGAAGCTTCAGTAATTTATTCCAAATTGTGCCTGAAATCTTTTGGATTTTCTCCATCCACTGCAGTCCCCAAAACTTGACTGAGCAGGTTAGACCCTGGATTTTTCCACTCCTTACTGCTCACAGAGGCCCCTATCTGATTTAGGGATTCTGCCACCATGGCTTCATCTGATCTGGACAACATTATGTCAACAATGTAGTAGTGTATGTCCTTAGTAATGGAGGAAGGCCTCTTACAGGTTTAAACACTGAACTCCTTCCCAGGTAAAAGCAAACTGCTGCCTAGTCTCAGCCACGGCGATAGAGAAAAAAAAAAAAAAAAAAGCATTGGCAAGGTTGAAGCCCAATTCCACTCACCCTACAACACTGACAAGATCAGATACAGCTGTAGAGATGGGCATGATAACTTTGTTCAGATCTCTGTGATCCACTGACAGCTACAGGTGCTGTATGTCACTAGAGAAGAAATATTTTTCAATCTTTTGGAATCCAATATTATATGGTAATAACTATGTGGGACAGTCCAAGCAATGCTAAGGGTTTCCATTTGGTCCTCCTTACAATAACATACCTAGCAACTGCTGAAAAAACTGGCACAAATCCTGCACACAGTACTCTTTCCCTCCGTAGACTGCCCTCGGAATCCTCCCCTGAATGGATCAAATGGAGTCGGGGCTTTGCAGACTATCTCAGGTTTCAGTGGGTCTGAAGAGTCCCTATGGGCCAAGGTGCTTAATTTCCTCTGTGCAGTTTTATAATTGCCCCCATGAAGTGGCTATCAATTATTTTATCAATCCCGTTTCAGGAGCCACACCCAAAGCTTCTTCCTAGGGATGGAATCACGCTCCTCCGCTCATTGCAGGCTTGGAGGACGGGCAGTGAAAATGCCCAGAGTTGGAAGATGGGTGTGTCTAGGAGGGAACTGAGGGATGGCCAGTATCGCGGGGTAGCCAGTGTCACTGGATGCCGGAGGGCGTGGGGAGGTGAAAGGGAGCTGTGTAATGTATAAGAAGACTGGAAGGGTCGGGAGGGAATGAGAGAGGCAAGATTTGGTCTTTGAACACCTAACAGGATTTTATATTTGATCCTGGAGATTACAGGGAACTGCTGGAGGTAGTGGGTTGGGGGAGGGGAAGGGTAGAGGCTATTTGACACGGTCAGACCTGTGCTCTAGAAAGCTTCTTCGGATCTGAGGCCGGGGCTATTGCAATCGATCCAGCAAGAGGCGATTGGGTCCTGCACCAGGAGGTGGCAGTTATCAGAGGTGAAAAGGGGGGCGGGGGTATCGAGGAGTTCTTACGAAGGTGAAATGGACTAGTCAAGGCAACAGATTGGATCTGGGACCGTGAAGTGTGAAGGGCCAAGGAGTACACACTAGGTTAGAGGTTAAGTAAATTAGGGAATGAATGCCCTCCACAACCAAGCACTAAACCAGCTCGGCTCAGCTCCCTCCCCTCCCTCGCCCCTCAGAGTGACAAAACCTAGTCTGCTTAAATCCTTCCGCATTTAGCTAAACCTGGGTAACATTTGCTTGCTGAATTACATAATGCAATTGACGGGGGATGGGAGGTAGCTTGTCTGCGACAAGAAGACAGAAGAGAAAGCCATTCGAGAAATAATCCATCCTTTGCACCCACCCCAGCTTCCCCGAGGCCGGCTCTACCACCCAAGGCCCCGTGACTGCAGATCAGCATAGGGGCGTGGCTTCCCCAGAAAAGCAGCTTCTCTCTCCCATTGGTTTATCTTCTCCGTCAGTCATTTGAGGTCCCGCCCCATTCCCCGACCCAACGGAAGCTGCGCCCACAGGGAGGCGGGTTCTTAGGGCTGATTGGTGGAGAGGGTGGCGGTGGAATCAGCTGGGGAGCTGTTTGAGGAGGCGAAAATGCAGAGAAAGGCGGGGGGCGGGGCCTAGGAAACGTCATTCCTTTTTCCTCTTCTGCTCGGAGGCTGCGGCTGTGGTGACTGCTCTCGCTGTTGCTGCAGTCGCCGCTGGCTTGTGACCATGGCTGCGCTCGCCCTTTTGGCTTTGCTCCTTCCCGGTAAGGAGCCCTGGGTTGTTGTGGGGGAACCTGAAGGTGCCCTTGGACCCGCAGTATCCCTGGACGTCCGGGCTCACGCGGATCCAGGAACGAAAAGGGAGAGGGGGCGGGGAAGAACAGTAGATAGAGGAGGGAGCAATGCGATGGTTGTATAGATAAATCCTTAGGGAAAGAGGCAGGGGGTGATTGTTGAATGAAGGAACGCGGGAATGGGGATCTTGTACATAAAGGAACCTGTGGAGAGGGATAAGACTGGCGAAGAAGAGCTTAGGGTGGGGGTAGGGCGAGGATCCGCTGGTCCTTGGATAAAGGGAAAAGAGGGAAGTGGCCCTGCTTTCTGGTGCCGCAGTGCTGTCATAGAAGGGAGGGGTATAAGGTGGGGTGGAGGAGGAACCTGACGGGTCCCGTGACCTTCGTGCGGCTTCCAACCACCTAGCCTCCCCCCCCACCAGTCGCCCCTCCCATCCTCTGCCTCGATTCCAGATTGCCTCCCCCCCACCCCCTTCAGGTCCCCAGTCTCGCTTCTAGATCTACCCCCAGATACCCAGCCTTTTTTCCCCCTCCCTCCAAAATCCCTAGCCTCAATTCCAGATTCCCTTCCCCTCTCCCTCCAGATCTCCAGCCTCGATTCCAGATCCACCCCCAGGTCCCAGCCTCGCTTCTGTGAGTTCCTGTAGGGAAGGGGTAACACCTTTCTTCAGGGGCTGGGAATGTGTGCAGCCACCTGAAAGAGGGGGAGGGATATCGGGGATGTTGCCTAGAATATAAATGTATAAATGACTGGAGAATAGGAGGTGCTTGTTGCTGTTTAAAAAGGCAGCTCCTAAAAAATGCAAATCTGTAGCTCTCCCCACTTGTCTCCCCACTGTGGAAGAGCTGTTCATTCAACCTGTCTGTTAGGGCAGAGATCCCTGGTTTATATCTCACCTACCCTAGCGTTTCTGTAGTCCTGTGGGGAGCCCCATCCAGTCTGTCAATCTGCAGGTGTTGAATCGCTAAACTCTGGGAGACAAAAGACTTTAACGGGAACTGCCCTCAGGGAGAGCACTTTCTAATTGGGGAGACCACATGTAAATAATATATGTAGAAGATATATTCGCATTTAATCAGCCCCTCTTTACAGCTGAATCGCAATCGAAGCTGTGGTGTCTTAAATTTTGAACTCTTAATTTGATAATCCTGTGAAATTCAGGAAATCCCTTTTTTTCCAGGGCAGTTTGTGTACAGTATGGTACTTAACGAAAGCTTTCTTCAGGAGAAAAGATTGCCTGGTCCAGGGGAACATCGGTGACTTTTTTTTCCCATATATACAGTACCTATAACCTTCCTATTCTGTGTTGGTAAGAAAAACACCTGCAGTCTGACACTAGTTTATAGAAGACTTTTTCCCCACCTAGATTTGGATTTTTAATAAAATTCCAGGTTTTCTTGTTGCCTTTTTTTATTCAGAAAGATATTTATTTTGAAAACATAAATATCTAAATTTAGTGAAATGGTATTTGAAGCTATCGGAATAGATTGTTTTATCATTCGAGAAATAAATGAAGGGACCTTCATTTTATAGATGAGGGAACCTGGAGAATTAAAGTCATTTGCCCAAGGTCATACAGTTTAAATGGAAGAGAAGCTTTCTTGTGATCCAGGGTGATTTTTTTTCCCATCACATTGTGTCCTCAGACCAGCGGAATTTTAATGTTCCCCTAAGTCTGTGTTCTAATTGTAGTAGTAAGATTATTACCATGTTTTTGTAGTAGGAGTAATTTGGCTTAGACTACTTTATTGCCTAAGACAAAATTGTTTTGTGTACCTTTTGTGAAAATGGATTGATATTTTCTTACTAGCTTAATCCAGCCCAAGAACCTGGATTAATCCACTTTTGCTTTGGTTGTGCTTATCAGCTGAATCATAATATTTTTCCTGGTGACTGAACATATTTTAATAAGAAATATCTTTAAGGAGGTCAACTTTCCTGTTGGGGGGGAAGGTAGACATTTTCTTCTAGTACTTTCTGACAAAGTAGAGTTTAGAGATATAGTTGAAAGAACTAGATTCTTTGGTCTGAAGAAAAGAGAAAGAAATATCAGAAAATTGCCATAATACATGGAAGAGGGATTAAATAAATTTGGTGTTGCTTTAAAGGCCTGATAGATGAAAATTACCAAGGTACATTTCAGCTCATAGAAATATAAGAAATGACTTTCCAGCAACTGTAGTTCTCAACAATGAAACTGTCTTGTGTATATAGTGAGCTTCCTATCACTAGAGATATCCAAAAGTAGAGACTAGATGTATACTCAGTTATGTAATAAGAGGGAATCCTATACTGTTTTAGTTAAGAAATTAGATTTAGTAATAAGATCCTTTTCAACTATGATTCTATATTTCTAAGAATTTTTAAAATTAAAATTGAAAACTGAAGATCTTCTGTATAACTCATAACCAGATTAACTTCTAGGAGATGCTGTGGATGTAATAGAAAGAATTTGAGCCTGAAATCCCAGGAAAGGTATAGAGGTTGGTAATTATAGAAAAATTAAAAAAAAAAACCTAAATAATCAAGATGGATATTTATCTAATAAATAAAAATGTCTTTGTGACATAATTTAGTTCTCTCTACTATTTCTTGTGGTATTCCAAGAGTGGTGAAAGGTAGGTAAGAGAATTTCTTTTGACATGTTGCCTTTCCCAGGCAATGGGTGATGAAATAATTTTCATTGAAAAGAAAGGCAGTAAAAATGATGGTGGTGGAAATGAATAAAAAGTGCTTACATGGTATGTGTAAAGCACTTGGCCATTTTTCTTTTTTTTTCCCCCCCATTGGTAAAGATATAGGATAAGTGACATACTTTGGCCATAATATTGTCTTAATGATGTTGTGAGTAGAAATCTGGTGATAATATATTTAGGAGGAAAAGACTAAAAAATATGGAGTTGTCTAAAGAGCTCTTAAATGGATGCCTTGGAAACTCCATCTAAACTTCACTTTTTAAAAAAATATCAATAGGAGATGGAATCAAAAGCAAGAAACAGGATGAATAAATGTTCTGTAGTGTTTTAAGAATAATGGTAAAACTCAGCTTGTCAGTGCTAGCTGACTTGATACTGATGGGGTGAATGGACTATATAGCAATACAAAGACAAAAATGAAATGGACGGATTTCTTTTGGATGGGATAATGTTAAGTGCATAACATAAAATATAAGGGAATTTGGAGAATCAGTAGAAACCTTATGTAGGATGTGGTTATTTGACCTGAGCTTTGAAAATTTTCTAAGAAATGGGGAGGAAATTCCAGTCACAGGAAATAGTCTATACAAAAGTGTGGAGTTGGTGGGTGGAATGTGTCAGGAGTAGCCATATGGTCAATTTGGTTAAATCATAGAGTTTGTAAAGTGAAGTAAGGTATAGTAAAGCTGGAGAGGTAGATTGGAGTCAGGTTTTTTAGGGCTATAAATACCAAATAAGATATCATCTTAGATGTAGTTAATAAGGAACCACTAGAGTTTGAGCTGGGGAGTAACATGGTCAGTTCTATACATAAGAATAATCACTTTTTGGGGCAGCTAGGTGGCGCAGTGGATAGAGCACCAGCCCTGAAGTCAGGAGGACCTGAGTTCAAATCTGGTCTCAGACACGTAACAGCTGTGTGACCCTGGGCAAGTCACTTAACCCCAATTGCCTAAGCAAAAAAAAAAAAAAAAAAAAAGAATAATCACTTTATCAACAATGTATGAATAGAAAAAGGGGCCAGATGCAAGAAGTAGATGTCATACAGAGAAAAGGGCCCTATTCTTAACAACCCCTCCTTCAATTCTTCTATCCTTCCAATTAGCCTTTGTGGCTAAATTTCTGGGAAAGGCCATTTACTATATATAGTATTGTACCTTTACTTTTCTGTGTTTTCTCTACAGAACTCTGGGGAACCATTCTCTCCAAAGTTAACAGTGATCTCTTGATTGCCAAATCCATTCAACTTTTTGACTTTTATTTAATCCTAATTTTCCTTGATCTTTGTATCCTTTGACACTATTGATAATTCTCTGGTTCTTGAAACTCTTCTCTTTACAGGACACCATTCTCTCCTGATAACTCTGACCACTCCTCTGCATCTTTTGCTGGTTCCTCCTCCAGATCACAATCATAAATGTCCCTTAGGCCCTTTTTACTACTTCACTTGGTGATTTCATTAGCTCCTATGTCTTTAATTATCACTTTGTGCTGATAATCAAATTTACCTCTCATTTTCCAACCTTTTTAAAAAGATTTTTTTAAACATTTTTTTTTAAAGTTTTGAATTCTAAATTCTGTCTCTACCTCCCTTCTCTCCCCTTTCCCTGAGACAGTAAATATTCCCATATTACTCATTTCTTTCTCTGAAGGAGAATAGTATGCTTCATTATTAGTCCTTTAGGAATGTCTTGAATTATTGTATTGCTGAGAATAGCTGTGTCATTGAAAGTTCTTCATCAAACAATTCACTGGGTACAACTTTGTCCTGGTTCTGTTCACTTTACCATGCCTCAGTTCATGTAGGTCTTTACAAGTTTTTCTGAAAATCCTACTCATCATTTCACAAATCTCATGCTCATATCACAGTGATATTTCATTATATACCTCAGTTTGTTTAGCCATTTCCCAATTGATTGGTGTTCCTTTGATTTCCAATTCTTAGATGCCAATGAAAGAGCTGCTGTAAATATTTTTGTATAGAAAAGTCCTTTTCTCTTTTTGTAATGCCTTTTGGATATAGACCTAGCAGTGATAGTATTATAACCCTTTGGTCATTATTCGAAATTGCTCTCTAGAATGGTTGCATCAATTTACAACTCTACCAACAGTACATTAACGTCCCAGTTTTCCCATATCTCCAACATCCAGTGTTTTTCTTTTTTTGTTATATTAGCCACTGATAGATTTGAGGTGGTAGTCTCAAGTTGTTTTTAATTTGCATTTCTCTGATCAATAGTGACTTAAAGCAATTTTTCATGTGATTGTAGATAGTGTTGATTTCTTTGTCTGAAACACTGACTGTTCGTAACCTTTGAGATTTATCAATTGGGGAATGACTTGTATTTTTTATAAATTTGGCTCTGTGCATTTTAGAACTTTTCCCAAAGAGCTATTAAACTCTGCATGTACTTTGACCCAAAGTCTGTATCCCAAAGAAATTATAAAGGAGGGGAAAAGATCCACATGTGCTCTTTTTGTGGTAGCAAAGAATTGGAAAAGGAGTGGATGCTCATCAATTGGGGAATGACTGAACAAGTTGTAGTATATGAATGTAATGGAATGTTATTATTCTTTAAAAAATGATGAACAAGCTAATTTTAGAAAGACCTGTGAAGATTTACATGAACTGATGCTGAGTAAAACTAGCAGAATCAGGACACAATAACCCAAGTACACAGTAACATCAAGAATGTGCGGTGATCAACTATGAAAGACTTGGTTCTTTTTCAGATATCCAAAGCAATCCCAACAGACTTTGAACAGAAAATGCCGTCTGCATCCAGAGAAAGAACTAAGGAGACTAAATGTAAATCAACACATGCTATCTTTGTTCACTACTACTTCTTTTTCTTTCTTTCTTTTTTTTTTTTTTTTTTTTTTTTTTTGGTCTCCCATGGTTTTTCCCTTTTGCTCTGATTTTTCTCTCCCAACATGATTAATAAAGCAATGTATTTTTTTAAAAGAACAAATAAAAAATAAATTTGACTCAGTTTCCCATGTATTTGAAAAATAAGGCGTTTATCAGAAATATGTGTTGCCAAATTTCCCCCCATTTTCTGCTTTCCTAATCATTTTGGTGTACTAGTTTTGTTTGTGTAAAAACTTTTTAATTTTATATAATCAAAATAATCTATTTCACATCTAGTTATGCTCTCATTTGATTCTAAATTCTTCCCTTATCCATAAATCTGACAGATGAACTATTCCATGCTCTCAATTTGTTTATGGTATTACTCTTTATATGTAAATCATGCACCATTTTGACCTTATCAAGAAATGGTTCAGTCATGGTTTTCCAACCCACACTTCTGTCCCCCATTGCTTACAGTGTGACCGAGGCACTTCTACCTTTCCAGTCTTAAAACTTACTCCCTCCTCCCTAATGCATTAATGTTGGCTTTCTTGCTCTTCCTGGAATGAGACATTATCCCTCAGCTTTTCAAGTATTTTCTCCAGCCATCCTCCATTCTTGCAATGCTTTTGCTCTCATCTCTACCTCTTGGCTTTAAGACTGGCTAAAATTCTGTCTTCTATAGAAAGTTCTTCCCAACATCTTTAATAAAATGTCTTTCCCTTCTCTCTTAATTACTTCCTGTTTATTTTGTATATGTCTTGTTTGTTTTCTCCCTCATTTGATTGAGTTCCTTGAGGTCAGGAACTGTCTTTTGCCTCATTTTATATCCCCAGCACTCAGTACCCAGGGCTTGGCACTTAGTAATGCTTCATAAATATTTATTGACAGGCTCTTTATTGACTGACAGTCTTGAAGATACACTCCCAGTTAGTGGGCCTTAACTGTCAGTGATTTACCTAAATTTTTAGCAAAGGCATGGGAAAGGGGAGAAACAACATTTTTTTATTTTTTCCAGTTACATGGAACGACAATTTAGCATTTATTTTTTGAAAGATTTTGAATACCAAATTTTTCTCTCTCTCCTCTGTTCCCTACGGGGCAATTAATATGATATAGTTTATCCTAGAGCATTTTATTCCTATTGTATGCTAAACCCTTTACTGATACCTGTTATTCTTTTGTTCCCAAGTAGTCTTTTTCTTTGAAATTTTGCTTGTAAGGTATTATTTTAGATTCATGTTTTGAATATTCCTATCTTTATGGTAGACTTGAAATTAGGACTGGGCTCTGTTTACTTCTAGAGGGAAAATTAGGGCTGGTCTTATTAGTGCTTTCTTGGGGGTATTGAGTGTTATGTTATTCTCGTATTTCAGGAATACTTCAGACTAGGGATGAACAAATTTACAAGGCTTCCACAATGGTTTAATCCAAGGCAAAAATCTGACTGCTTCCTCGGTTATGAGTTGAGCAAATTTCTCACCTGGATTTGGGTCTCAGCCACTCTAGACTGTTAGTGCCTATGAATTCAGCCATTGTGAGGCAGCTGGAAAGCTAGTGGCAGCTGCTTCCTGCTATACTGCCATCTTGGTTCTACCCTCAATTATTTATCATTTCAGGTTTTTTTTTTTTAATGGGAAGATGAAGAGATGTGAGTTAGGTATTACTATGGTTAGGTGGATTTAGAACTGGTTGAAAATTTTGCCCTCAAAGAAAAAAGTATTTGTTTTTTATCCTCATTGCTAGATGTCTTTAGTATAGTGGTAATCAAGATTTTTATCAGTGACTTGGAAGGTAAATGCATAGATAGCATACTTACCATATTTGCAGATTACACAAAGGTGAGAGATTGCTAACACTAGATAGCTGTACTATCATAATCAGCTAGAATAAATTGAGTAAAATGAAATTTAATAAGAATAAATGTAAATCTAACCCTTGGTCAAAAAAAACAACCACTACCAGCTTTTCATACAAAATGTCTGAAATATGGTTAGAGATTATTTGGTGGTGGTGGAAAGATCTTGTGGTTTTAATGGATTGGAAGTTTAGTTTGAGTCGGTAGTATAGTGTGCTTTGATAGCCAAGAAGGCTAATGAGGAATATAAGCACCATAAAGAGAGAATTATTGGCCAGGCAGGCCTATGGAAATTATAGTTCAGTTTGGGGTACCAAATTTTGGGGAATGGTTTTAAACTGGGGAATATCCAGAAGAGGGCAGCCAAGATTTTCTAGGGCCTTATGTCCATGTCACATGGAAATTAGTAGAAGGAATGGGAAATGTTTAATCTGGAGAAATGAAGATTGAGGAGGACATACCAATTGCTTTTGGATATTTAAAGATCTATAACCTTTCAAAGGAATTAGACTTGTTTTGCTTGATCCTAGAAAGCAAAACCAGGAGCAAAGAGTATATAAATATATTTGTCTCCACAAAAAGACAGATATAGTCTTGACATCAGGAAAATTTTCCTAGCAATTAGAACAATCCAAAATGAAATGAATTACTCTTGAGAGATAGTAGATTCTTTTATTAAAGGTATTAAGGCAAAGACTGGTAAAGCTTTTAAGGAATGTTATAACTATGAGTAGGAAAAAGTATGGTCCCTGAGAGTAGGGTAAGGTATGCTTTTAATAGGTAGCAAATATTTAGAACCAGTTCAATATCTTTACATATAGAGTAGTCATAATTTCTTTTTGACACAAAATAGATTATTTTTCTATCTATTGCTTAACGGATCTATATTGAAAAAAAACTCTTAAAATGATCATGAGATGGGGCAGCTAGGTGGCGCAGTGGATAGAGCACCAGCCCTGAAGTCAGGAAGACCTGAGTTCAAATGTGATCTCAGAAACTTAACATTCCCTAGCTGTGTGACCCTGAGCAAGTCACTTAACCTCAATTGCCTCAGCAAAAACCAAAACCAAAAAAACAAATTTTTAAAAATGATCACGAGGTTTTTGTTTTTGTTTTTGTTTTTAATGAAAATTAGTTGTTTTGAAGTGATCATTGGGAAAACTAATACTAAATTTCCAAAAAGATAAAAATAATTTCCTTTATAGTATATCAACTGACTTACAGCTTGACAGCTGCTGGTCATATACAGTATATTTGTACCCAGAATTTTCCAATCTTTCAATTTTTCAGTTGGAGATTTGGGAAGAGAAAATTTTGTTACACTTAAATATGTAATAACATATATAACATTTCAGTGTTTAGCTTCAAATTCCAAATACAAGTTTACTGAGACTTAATAATTCAGGGATAATCTTCTTTGGAGGAAATGAAGTTTAGAGATTAACTCTATTGAACAAAGTGGTGATTGAAATTCTTCTGATATGTTCTTACCAGTAGTAAGAGCTAACATTTACATAATGCCTATTGTATGCCAGGCACTGTGCTAAGAATTTTGTAAATATTATCTTATTTGACGAGCAGCAAAACAACCCTGGGAGGTGGTATTATCACCTTTTTATAGTTGAGAAAACCAAGGCTAACTGGAGTTGTTATTTGGCAAAGATTACACAGTGTGTGTCTGAGGCTGTATTTGAATTCAAGCCTTCCTGACTACAGGCTTAATACTCTTATTTACTGTATCACCTAGCTGCCTCAGCAGCTTTTATTATTTATTAATATACACTAGACAACATGTTTTGCAGAATGAAATCCATTTCATTATAATATGACATGAAAGAATGTGCTAGATCTAGACAATCATGGAGTTGAAATCTTGGAAAAGTGGATGAATAAAACATTGCTAGATAAATGAATATTTAAATAGAAATGTGATTTGGCTAAGATGTGTAATTTCTCCATTAATATGTGGATTGCAATCTTATGGGTATCTTTCAGTTAATTTTTATATAGCTGATCTGCCCAATGCATTAACAGTTTTCCAGTACTAAAAAATTTTTGAACACCAGTGTAGCATTCAAGTCTGACTTTCTATGTTCCTGGAAACTAGCCTACCACTTTTTCTGATTTTATATATAGCCTTATAAAGTCATTTATACCATTTCCTTAGGAACAAGTAATAGTACACAATATGTAAGGCCTTATTTGGACCTGCCATCTTTTCATTGTTTTTTATATAACCTGAAATTCTGATTCTTTGGGGATTAGGGTATTTCATATATAGATAGCATCATTGGGAAACTATTGATGGGGGGGGGGGGAAACTGGGCTTTTGAGGTAGGGAACAACTGGGCATCTTTGAAAGCAGCATTTAGCTTTAAAAGTAAAGCATTTAGGGGCATCTAGGTGGTACAGTGAACAGAGTACCAGCCTTGAAGTCAGGAGGACCTGAGTTCAAATTTGGCTTCAGAAACGTAACACTTCTAGCCCAATGGGTTAAAGTCATTTAACCCCAGTTGCCTCAGCTAAAAATAAAAAATAAAGCACTTAACAGTGCTATATATAACTGTTAGCTATAATTATCATCATCATCATTGTCATTATCTAAGCTTTTTGCCTTTTATTCAGCCCTGAACCCAGTTCACTGTCCATTTGGGCCACCTGCAAAGACATGTGCTTATGAGTGCTCTCAGTGAGCTCTTATTCCATCTGTGGTTGATGAGTGCTTTACATTTCTTCTGCTTATTGATAGTAAGTTGAACAAAGTTGTACTTGCATGGTTACATCTACAATGAATTTCTGTAGGAGCTAATACCACAAGCAAACCAGGTAGAACTGATTAAGCCTTGTAGAAATCTGCAGATAAATTTTAAATAAAAATGGAAAATATTCCTAATACTCTTATTAGTATTGATTTTTATACTATTATCTCATATCTTATTCTTAACTATGGCAAAAAACATTGTGTGTGTTTTGTGTTGTGTGTGTATATACTATGTAGTTCTACTTTAACCTGAGGAAAACATCTTACTCCCCAAATACCTCCTTTTGTTTTTAAAGAATATGCTCCTAGACATGGATAGAATATGCTGCTTTGGAGGACCTGGGGAAAGGGAATCAAGATAACTTGAATTCTTCCCCTTTAGAGGATATAGTTAGGGAATGTAGGAAAAGAAGAAAAATGGTGGCAGTAAAGAATGCAGTATAAGCTAGATCTCATGGTTGACTCTAGGCTCCTTGGAAGAGGGGTAGAGGAGGTATTTGGAAGTCCACCTGTGGTTTCCCATTTTGAGTAGTCCTTTTGATTAGCATTATGAGTACAGTTTGAGAATGTAGATAATGTGAGCATAATGAACACTTTTTCTGGATCCTTTCCAATACTCCAAAGGGTTTATAATCCCATCAATGTGTGGGTACTTCCTCCAATGATGCAAATTACCACTAATCCACATCTTCCCATCTGTAACTATCACAAATTGTCCACATCAGTCTACCTTTGATATTAGAAGTGGGAAATTTGTTAGTATTTAAACTATAATTAAATTAACCTTTTCTGTTTCTTTTTTTAGGTGTACTGGGGAATGAGTTTAGTGTGTTAAGATCACCAGAATCTGTTGTTTTCCGAGATGGAAAATGGCCCATACCCGGAGATCGAATCCCAGATGTGGCTGCATTATCCATGGGCTTTTCTGTGGAAGAAGTATGTGTATCTGTATTTGAAACTACTGTAAATCTTTTTGTTGGTTTTTACTAAAGTCATTCAGTCCATTGACACAAGCCTATATGGCTTCAGTTTAGATGCTTAGAAATGTTACTTTGTCAATTTGAAGATTTTAGAAAACTTAGTTTGACTTTGTTGCCAAATATTATTTTAGCTCTTCGTTTATATGGAGTAATTGGTAAATTTTAGAAGTTGAAGTTCTTTTTTTTTTTTTTTAAGCTTTTTGCTGAGGCATTTGGGGTTAAGTGACTTGCCCAGGGTCACACAGCTAGGGAATGTTAAGTGTCTGAGACCACATTTGAATTCAGGTCCTCCTGATTTCAGGGCTGGTGCTCTATCCACTGGGCCACCTAGCTGCTCCTGAAGTTCATTTTCAAAATTGCTAATAGTTATGGATGTTTTACTTTTGTCTGGATATATAATACTTTGTTATATAATATGCTTAATTGTTGCAATTAAATGCACTTTTAACTGGTTTTGTTTTTAAAGTTGTTTATAATAGATTTTTTTAAAAGCTATATCTGACTCACCATCAATAGTCCTTATAATTTGATTTGGTTTTCCAATTCTGGTAATAAGCATATTAATGATCTATTTAATATCATTATAATGACATTACATTTAATGTAATGATTATATTAAATATATATATAATAATTATTATATTGAATATTATAATAGAGCATATTAATAATCTTCTTGTCTTCAGCCCCTAGAACACTGACTTTCCATTTTAGCATCTTTTCTACTTTGCTGTGTTTGAAGTGAAATCAGTCTTTCAGATGGTTGTTAAAAATTTGCAATTCTTTTAAAAACTTCTTATTTTTTGATCATTTGTTCATTAAGGAATGACATTTGGTCATATATATTTGATTGACAGGCAGAAAAATACTTATTACTGGTGTAGGATTTATTCCTGAGTTAGCATCCAAATGCAATCAGACCCGGCTGTGTTTGGGTGTTTTAGGCTATAAGTCTCATAGACATCTCCTTCAAATTCAAAACAGAACTTGGGGCAGCTAGGTGGTGCAGTGGATAGAGCACCAGCCCTGAAGTTAGGAAGACCTGACTTAAGATACTTAACATATCCTAGCTGTGTGACCTTGGGCAAGTCACTTAACCCCAATTGCCTCAGCAAAAAAAGAAAAATCCTCAAAACAGAACTTGAAGTTCTCCCCAGACTTATCCCTCTCCCTTATTATTGTCTAGAATGATACCTTTTTACCCATTACTCAGTTTATTAGACTTGGTGTCCTCAACTCCTTACTTGCACTCACCCCACATTACTTTCTTACTAAGCCTTGACATTTCTACTTTAACAGCATCTTTCAAATACATTCTCTTTTCTCCACTTATATAGCCTCATCCTAGTGCAGGCTCTCATCATTTCCCACCAGACAACAGTAGCATTCTCTTTAGTCAAATGTCTTCTTACTCCAATTCATCTTCAACTTCTACAACATAGGCCTGACTACCACTCCTTTACTCAATAAACTACAGTGGTTCTCTGTTACCTTGAGGAGGAAATATATAATTCACAGTTTGGATTTTTAAAGTTCTTCATAGCCTTATCTCTTTCCAATCTTATGTCTTACATCCTGCTGACTTTTTTGTTTTTAGTTTTTCTCTTCCTTGCAATTGATACTCTGATATTCAGAAACCATTCCTTTTTTTAGTCATCCCCCATGCTTACGATATTCCCTTTTCTCATCTCTATCTCCTAACTTCTTGGATTTGGCTCACACCCCACTCTCTGCGAAAGACCATTCAAAGCCCCTTCAATCATTAGTGTCTTTCTGAGATTACCTCCTATTTACACTGTTTATATTTTGTATAATTGTTTGCATATCATCTCTCCCAACCTCATTAAGAAAAGTACTGTGTTTTTGTCTTTGTATCTTCAGTGCTTAACACAGTTGCATGAAATAAATAACTAGTAAATGCTTGTTAACTTTTTTTCCTTTAAAAAAAAAATTATAAATTGATTTCAACTGTTTTCTCTATCAAAAATAGTGGAAGCAGAGGCAGCTAGATGGCACACTAGATAGAGCACCAGCCCTGAAGTCAGGAAGACCAGAGTTCAAATATGATCTCAGACACTTCCTAGCTGTGTTACCCTGGACAAGTCACTTAAACACAATTGCGGGGGGGGGGGGGGTATGTGGAAGCATCATACTTACATCACATTTCTTGAAGTGATAACAGAGGAGGAAGAAATAACACTAAAAAGAATAAAAGATGGCAAAAGCAACCAGATAAAACTAAGTATAAACACAAAACTATATGCAAATTGAGAGCATCTTTGATGAGGGCACTAAGTGAGCAAGCAGATTTTTACAAACAGGATTCAACAGTGAACCATATCATTATTTTAGAATTATAAGAAAGAATATAAGATCTCACTGTGTTTTCTGTTGTTTACGAAGAAACATTTGATTCAGTAGAACAGTGTGCTGCCTTTACAATTATTTGTGCAGGATCTCTTTGTACCATATTCATTTAGGATTCCTTGGAAGATAGAATAGCAGAAATAACTCCATATAGTGACCCTCTAATAATAAACATCAGGTGAAGCATAATAGAGAAATATGTATACTGTAAAAGTTATTTAACACTGTTAAGAGGAGATTAAGCACAGAATCCAGGTTATCATCCACAAACAGGCAGGAAGATCTGGAGGACCTAACCAACCACAAGAAATTTCTCCTTAACCTGGTTTCTGTAAGCCCCCTATACACTGCTGAGCATGGAATATCACTGCTTCCAAAAAATAAGATGAATATCACACAAAGGGCAATAGGGAAGTACATGGAAGATATAGCAGATTACTAAATATAATTATGGGTATGACATTTGTGTTCCCTTCCTGTGTATTGGTATTTATGCCACAAAGCTGTGTATTAACAACTATCTGTGTTCATAGGCTTAAAAATGTGCCTTCCTCACCTCAGAATCCCTCTTTTTCCATATTAGACAAATTTAATATCTTTAATTCCAAGCCAACTATTATTTGAAACCAATTTGAGGAAAGTGGCAACACATTTAAGACCAAAAGTTTTCTAATTTGACCAAAAGCATCACTAAAAATATTATTGAAGTTTCTAAGCTTTATTAGCTATCTTTACTCTTGGAGTTTGTGTTTTAAAGAGGACTCTTGGTCCAAAAAGAATTTAATGATTTTATTTATTATTATTTAATACTTTGAGGGGTGATTTTATTAGTGGAAGTTTTCCTGCCAATGATTTAGAAACTCTTTCTATCTGATGTATTGGGAGACTTTTCTTTTGCTCTCTAAATTTGAGAAGCAAGAGAAAAGTTCTCATATAATTAGCAATTTCTTTTCCAGTCATCTTCCATATGCTTTGTCTGTTTCTCATGTACAAATCATTGTTAGTATTACAATGTAGTCTGTGCCTACCATGTCTTTTCTATTTAAGGGAGCAATAACCAGATTAATTTGAGGGAGAAGAGAACATTTTCATTTAAGAGAATAAGGTTATGATTTAGAACTTGAAAATCACTTAATGTCTCTCTATTGTCTGCATATTTTTCTTTACCTTGTAGATCATATTGCCTCCTCTTCCACCTTCCCCCCTCCATATTTTAGTTTGTAGAGAAAGTGATCAAGAAACAAGGAGGTGAAGGTAAAATTCAGATAGCATCTCTTATTAAATAAAGGCTTGTGTGATTGGAATACACACTATTAAATTTGTGGATTTTCTGAAAATTTTACTTCCATTGCTAACCTGGTTACTCTTTTTTTTTTTTAAGATATTTTGGAGGGAATTTGTCTAAGTTAAAAATGAAACCTTAATTTATATTTTTAAATATTTAGGACCTTTCATGGCCTGGACTTGCTGTGGGCAACTTATTCCATCGTCCTCGAGCTACTGTTTTGGTGACTGTGAAGGGAGTGGACAGTTTAGCTTTACTGAAGAATGGTGTTGTTTCATACCCTCTTGAAAATGTGAGTATTTCAGAAGATTGTTTCTTAAAATATTCTTTTGTGAATGTCACTAGGTACACAGTTTTTTGTGTGACTTTTTTAAAGCATATAGCTATTTCCTTACATTTGTTTTAATAAGTTGATTAATATGAAGTCATCTCTCTCTTTTTTTTTTTTTAAATAAAAAATTAAGGCAGCTAGATGGCACAGTGAATAGAGCACTAGCCTTGAAGTCAGGAGGACCTGAATTAAAATCCAGCCTCAGGCATTTAACTTACTGTGTGACCATGGGGCAAGTCACTTAACCTCCAGTGCTTTACCAAAAAGAAAAAATTAAATAAATTGTCCATAAACCTGATGAGCTCTAGACCTCTTGGATCTTATTATGTCATTCTGAGTAGAATAGCCTGTCATTGTATGGACAGGAAAAATCTCCCCTTGTAGGGAGAAGAGCTAATTGAAGTATTCACTTTGTTGTTTGAGAGACATTATCCTCTAATCACTCTGGTTAGAATTTGGCTTCCCGGGGCAGCTAGATGGTGCAGTGGATAGAGCACCAGCCCCGAAGTCAGGAGGACCTCAGTTCAAATCTGGTCTCAGATACTTAACACTTCCTAGCTGTTTGACCCTGGGCAAGTCACTTTATACCTCAGTTGCCTCAGCAAAAAGCAAAAAATAATAATAATAATTTGGCCTCCATACTTTTTTGAATATGTTGTTTAGTTATTTTTTTCAGCTTCAGGAAAAGAAAGTTCAAGAAGCTGCTAATGAGCGTGGTAGAGTGAACTCCCAAACTTAGAGGAATATAAACCTGAATGTTTAGGTATTGTGTAGGCTGAAGGAAATTGATTATAGTTGAATGCTTTTGAAAGATATTTATACTCATCTTCCCAAATACCCAAATATAGAAAAAAAAAAATTTTTGGTACTAAACATAGAAAGGCAGAATTTCATGGTAGGTAGAATGAGACTTAATCAGTGGGGTTCAATTTCTTTGATATTTACTGTGTGCCATGGAGGAGTCAACTTATTTCTTTGAGTCTCAGACAGTTATAAAAGTCTAATTTATAGATTGCTAAAGAGTACCGAAGTCAGAGGATCTGAATTGAGATCTCTGATCTTTGACCTGAAACAAATCATTTAACTTTTCTCTAGACCTTAGTTTCATCATCTGTAAAATGAGAAATTTGGCTAGCTGACTTCACAACTCCTTTTAGCTCAAGACCTGCATTTTCAGTTTCTGGTTATAATCTTCATTCAGAAGAGAGAAGCCTGCAGTAGACTCACAAAATTTACTGGCCTTTGATGAGGAAATGACTGACCATTTGGAATCGATCTCATATTTTCCCACTAGTTTATGTGCTTTTGAACTTTTTTGATCTTTTCTGTCTACTGGATTGGGAGGAATAATAATTTACTCACTAATCCTTTGGTGGTTGCTTGTTAATCAGAATGATAAAACAGCTGAAAATTTGGAGTCAAGGTGACCTATATTTATATTTTTACCTCAGACATGTAGTAGCTGTATTCTGTGAATATCACATATCTTCTCAGGACCATGTAAAAGGAGAGGATCAGAAATCCTTTTTAGTATTGAATCTATTTATTATTATTGTATATTATTACATTATTATCTATTAATGACTTAATAGAATTTCCTAAGGAAATAGTGGCTTAGGACTCTTGAATTTCTACAAATAATAAATTTGCTTACATAAGAAGTTTTGCAAGAGCAGTAGTCCTCATAATAGCCTTTTAAGATTATTATCTTATTTTTTCTCTTTTGGTAAAAATTTTAAAATAAAGTATTATTCTTATATCCTAGGCAGTTCCTTTCAGTCTTGACAGTGTGGCAAATTCTATCCACACATTTTTTTCTGAGGAAACACCTGTAGTTTTGCAGTTGGCTCCTAGTGAGGAAGTAAGTAATGCAGTTTTTTAAATATTCTAAAAATAAAAATTGTCTTTTATTTTCAAATGTGTTATCTTCATTTTTTCAAAAATTATTTTAATTATAAACTTGACAGTCCTCAGCAGAGACCCATATGTAAAGTTTGTATAAAAATCAAATTTCTGTCATCTGTTTACGAAAAATGCATACTTTATCATTAAGAAAACTCAAGACTTTTCTAACTTATAAACTAAAAACAGCTGCTGTTACTTGTATTGTGTATGTATTGAAATGACTATGCAGTGTGTAGATGAGCTTTAAATGTATTATTTCAGAGAGTGTATATGGTGGGGAAAGCAAACGCTGTATTTGAAGATCTTTCAGTCACTCTGCGGCAGCTTCGGAATCGCCTGTTCCAGGATAACTCTATTCTTAGCTCTCTGCCCCTTAACTCTCTGAGCCGGAACAATGATGTAAGTGCTGCTGAGATAGTGAATGGATAAATGGCGCTCTTCATTTTTCCCTCCCTTACATTGCTTCAATTAAGGACAACCATGGAATGTGTTGGTTGACTTTGTCATAATAACTAGTGTGTCACATTCAGGCATGAAGATTGTCAGATATGCATGGGTAATTTTTCAACATTGACCCTTGCAAAGCTTTCTGTTCCATATTTTTCCCTTCTTCCCCCCCATCCTCTCCCCTAGATGGCAGGTAGTCCAATACATGTTAATTATGTTAAAGTACTTGACAAATCAAATATGTGTATACATATTTATACAGCTATCTTGCTGTACAAGAAAAATCATATGTTTTTTAACTTTTAAAGGGAACTCTGTGGTGAGAAAACTCCCTCTAACTAATTCAAATTAGCACCTTCTATGCAACTTATAGATTCTGTTAGAAAGTTACCTAACGTACTGAGAGACCTGGGATCATGCAGCTAAATATGTGTAAAAAACAAAATTTGAACCCATGTGTTCAAATATTGTAAGCTTTGATACCAGCTCTCTGCCCTATAACATAAAATGTGATTTTTAATCATTAATTCTTGGATTATTCATTTTACTTAGAATGTTTACTGTCCTAAACATTATCTTTAAGAGACATATTTTGTAAAAGATCATTTTACAGATTCATCCCTGATTTGATTATGCTATTGTTATTAATTTGGGTTATTTGTAGGGTTTTAGAGAACAAAACTTCACAGTGGGTTGAGGATATCTATATTTATAACATGTATTACAGATAGATACAATAAATTATTTTCATTATTAAATTAAAAAACATGAGTCTCAGTTTTAATATTTTCTGCTAAAATGAGTAATAATTCTATTTTGGTCTTCTAGGTTGATTTGCTATTTTTTTCTGAGTTACAAGTTCTACATGATATTGCAAATTTGGTAAGCAGGCAACTTTGGTATTAAAAGAAAACTTTTTAAAATGCTTACGTTTTCCCCTTCATGTTCCAGAATATACTGTTTTGAGAATTCTCTTAAAAGACTGGTGGTGAATGAGTAGTAGGAAAATAGATTGAAATATGATTTAACATACCAGATAAAAATCCTATCAAAACTGTTACTGGCTTTATATCTGAAATTAGCATAGGTTTGGGTAGGATTTGCATATGTATTATACCTGTTGTTAATAAAAATTATTCATATTAGGTGTTTATGTATTTTTTAACTGTACCTGTGATTTCACTAGTCTGGGGAACTCCTGATTGGGAATTAAGCTGTGTCTGAGACACTAAAGATTAAAAGTGTTTTTATGTGGGTTATAAACCAGTATGCATCAAAAGATAGAATTTAAGGTCAGGCTCTGAGGTCAGCTTTCTATACACTATGCTGTGTTACTTTTGTGTTTAGGTGTACATCTTAATAGCTAGTATGTTGGATTTTCAGAGGTCAGATTATACATTTCCCCAACTTTGATCTCAGCAACAGTTTTAATGCTTTTGACCCTTTGCCTTTTCCCCAAATTCTTAATAGCAATTAAACAAGCATAGGTAGTTTACAAAACAGCTATATAACTTAATCTTAGAGAAGTGGCTAAGGTACTGATTTTTCCCCTGTACTACACTATGATACCGTTTATGTGAACATGAGGGCAGAAAAACCGAGTCTTACTCATGTTTTCATAGCAAATCATTGGCAAAATTAGAGGTACAATTACCAAGTATTCTTGTTTTGTTCTCTTGAATGATCATGAAATACATGTGTATGTTCTAAAAGTATTCCAAAAGTGCAGTTTTGTTTTAATTAAGAAATACAAGTGCTACAAACTTACAAGAAGTAATATTTGAAAGGCTATTTAAAATTTTAAAATCTTGCTAAATTCAACATAATCATCTTTTTGTATGATATATCTCACTCACTGATTTTTGAACTTTATAAAATATGTTCAGCATCTGTTGCTCATTGACTTGACAGGATTTCATTTAAAATCATACCCTAGGGGCAGCTAGTTGGTGAAGTGGATAGAGCACCAGCCCTGAAGTCAGGAGTTCCTGAGTTCAAATATGGCTTCAGACACTTAACACTTCCTAGCTGTGTGACTCTGGGCAAGTCACTTAACCCCAATTGCCTCAGCAAAAAAATGAAAAAATAAAATTTTTTTTAGTTTAATCTATAAGTATCATGAATATCATTGCATCCAACCTATTTCACTTATAGATGAAATTTAGTTTGATATAAATTTTAAGTTAACATATTTGCAATTTTATTTTTCCTGTAATTTTTTCCTAAGTTATCTCGACACAAACATCTAGCCAAAGATCATTCTCCTGATCTGTATTCTCTGGAGCTGGCAGGCTTGGACGAAATTGGAAAGCGCTATGGAGAAGATTCTCAGCAATTCAAAGATGCTTCACAGATCCTTACTGACTGTCTACAAAAGGTGACTTTACCAATATATAAAACTGAGTTTCTAGTAAAATAGACAGTATCAGGAGAAATAAATGATTTATTTATCTAAAAAATATTTTATGTTTTATAAATAAATAAATAATATTTTATGCTTAAAGTATCATAGATAATGTAAAACCATCAGGTTCTGGGGTATTTTTCTTAGGGAGTTCATTTATGAATTGTTTGATTTCTTTTTCTAAGATAGGGTTATTTAAGTATTCTATTTCTTTTCTTTTAGTGTAGGAAATTTGTATTTTTTAATTAAACATTCATCCATTTCATTTAGATTATCAGATTATTGGTATATATTTGAGCAAAGTGATTCCTAACAGTCATTTTTATTTCTTTATTGGTTATCAATTCATCTTTTTCATTTTTGATACTGGTAATTTGGTTTTCTTTCTTTTTAAAAAACCAAATTAGCCAGTATTTTATTTAATTCTTTTGTTGTTGTTGTTGTTTTGTTTTCAAAAAACAGCTTTTAATTTTATTAGTTTAATGGTTATTTATTGTCAGTTTTCTTCATCATTTCTTTAATTCTTCAGGATTTCTATTTTGATGTTTAGTTGGAAGTTTTTTGTTGCTCTAGTTTTCTTACTTGCATGCCCAATCATTGGTATAGCCTTTCTTTTATTGATGTAAGCATCTAGAGATATAATTTTCCCCTAAGCATTACTTTGGTTGCATCCCACAAATTTTACTATCTTATCTTATTATTGTCATTATCTTGAATGAAATTGTTGGTTATTTCTGTTCCGTTCTTTCATTCATTAATTTTTTTAATGTTATTTAGTTTCCAATAAATTTTAAATTCATTCTTCCAAAGTTCTTTATTGAACATTTTTGTAGAAGGTACCTCATAATGATGGGCAATAGTAATGCTCTTTTCTGCTCCTATTCTTACCACTTCTACTCCTATTCTCCAGAGGCCTATCATATATAACTTTTCTAAAATTCTCTCTCCCTAACTTCCTTCTTGTTTATTTTATGGGTAGATGTATTTAGATCCAAGATTGGTTCTTTTAAGGACTCCCACTAGTGTAGTTTTATTGTCTTTCTCATTCCTGTATCTCATTTAACTTTTTCTTTAAGAGTTTATCACTTTAATTCTAACATAATTATCATGTAGTGGATATCCTGCTATCTAGGGGAGGGGTGGGGAGTAAGGGGGAAAAATTTGTAACAGAAAGCTTTGTAAGGGTTAATGTTTAGGAATTACCCATACATATGTCTTGCAAATAAAAAGTATTAATAATAAGAGTTTATCACTTTAAATTAGGTTCATTTTTACATTTGCTTTTACTTGGGAGATTTCTACCATCCTTGCCTTTTTTACTTAAGCTGAAACCTAACAGATTCTTCTCCAGTTCCCTCTTTTAACTTAATGTATCTTTTAGTTTCAAGTGTGTTTCTTAAAAACATTATATTATTGGATTCTGGTTTTCCCATCTATTCTGCTATCTTCTATCTTTTTCCCATTTTGTGAACAAGCACATATTCACATTCACAATTATGATTGCTAACTGTATATTTTCCTCCATCCTATTTTCTTGAACTTATCTGCTTTTTTAACCTGTCTCCTCAAGAATTGGTTTTATTTCCAGCCATTGCCTCCATTAACCTACTTTTCTCTTATTTCTCCCTCCCTTTCTCTTAACCTCCTTCCCTCCTAATTTCCTATTGTATATATTGGTTTTATTCTTCCCTCCATGAACCAGTTTAAATGGAATTGAGGTTCAAGAGTAACCCACTTTCCCTTACTGCCTCTATTGTAGAAACCCTTCCTTGCATGCCTCATTTAAGTGGGTTCATTTTCCTCATTTTTTAGTTGTCCCTTTTTTCGTTTCCCATTGCATTCCTCTTTCCCCACCTTGCATTCTTATTTTGAGATCCTCCCAACATAAGAGAATTATAATTAGGCCCTTTGTCCTCCCAGTTAAAGGGCATTCTAAGGGATTACATATAATTATAAATTTTATCTTTTTTAGTCCCTTATGATTTTCCTTCATATTTACCTTTTTATGCTTCTCTTGTTTCCTGTGTTTGAACATCAAATTTTCTATGCTGCTCTGGTCTTCAGCAGGAATGCTTGAACTCTATTATTCTTTTTCTCTTTTCTTTTTCCCCTTCCCCCCAATAGAATTATATTTTATTTTGTTGGATAGGTTATTATTGGTTGTAATTCTAGACCTTTTGCCTTCTAGAATATTCTATTTCAAACTCCTCTTTTAGGTAATGGCTGCTAAATCTTGTGTCATCTCTATTGTCCCAGGCAGTCCCCACCCCATTCTCCCTGTCTGCCTTTCTGATTTTTCCTTTGTTTGTAGAATGACTCACTTTTCCCTGATATTTTGGTTAAAATTAATTTTGATGCATTTTCTGGGTTGTTGTGGAGGAGTTGTATTGAGAAGGCTCTCCTTATTCCTCATCTTGATTCTGTCCCCTCTGCCATAGAAAATAAAACTTTTGGAGCAGCTAGGTGTAGAGCACCAACCGTGAAGTCAGGAGGACCTGAGTTTAAATCTGGTCTCAGACACTTAACATTGCCTAGCTCTGTGACCCTGGGCAAGTCACTTAACCTCAATTGCCTCAGCAAAAAACAACAAAAATTAAAAGGTGTTTTTTTTTTTTTTTTTTTTTTTTAAACTGGACCTATGATTTCATTGATAGGAGAAACTACCAGGAAATTCTTCTGATTGTAGATTGTCATTCTCTCTTTAACTCAAGAGTGTTGGAATTGCCTAAAGCAATGAGAAATTAAATTATTTGCTCAGGGTAACAAAACCAGAGGGTAACACTTGAATCATGTCTTTTTTCACTTGGGATCATCTCTCTACCCACCATGCTAACCTGCTTTTCTCAGTAAAACAACCGACCTGTCATAAAGGGAATTCCTTGATAGGACACTTTTCCTTCCAATGAAGACTGGTACTTTCTCTGCAATTTATAATTTTAAAGAATTGCTTTAGAATAGTGAAAGGTTTATTGACTGATCCAGAGTATGTCAGACTTGAACACAGGTCTTCCTGGCTCCAAGGCCAGGTCTCAGTCCACATAACATATTTAAAGTACTGAATGGCAACAACAACTTGTTTTTGTTTTTTTTTTTAAACTTATCTGAATTTCAAAGGACTAATAAACAAACAATAATTGAAGATTTCAGTGTGCTGTGTTTACACATGACTTGAATATAACTAAAAAATATAGGATGATAGATTTAGAGCTGGAAAAGATCTTAGAGGTTTTTGAGCCTGATATCTTTATTTTATAGAAGAAAAATCTATAGGCAAAACTGTCTAACTGTATTCTCAAAATCAGTAAGGGAAATTTGAGCAAAAGAAGTAGACTTAAATGGGAACTAAAAAGAAAAAAATCCAGATAATAAAGAGGTCAAAGAATAATTTTAGAAACATAATTATCACTCCATTTAATATAATAAGAAGGTAATATTTACCAGACGCAGGAAAGTGATACTTAAAAGGAAAAGTTCCACATTCTTATTAACCAAAAAAAAAAAGAGAGAGAGAGCCAACTGGTAAATTCTGTCTCATTTTAAAAAATATATTAAATCCTCAATCAGAAAAGTATAGATATTAAAAATTATCAAAAGAGGAGATGTACAAAATTAAAACCAAAACATAAAAAATTTTCTTAAGAGAAAGCAATAAATATGTTGGAAGAGATCTGGAGTAGATATGAGGGAACTGATAACTTTTTATTTGACAGTATTTTTTCCTCCATTACTTTGTTGTCTTAAATAGTCTTGAGCTGTTATTTGAAGACAATGCTTTTTCAGTAAATTATTTAAATCAGTTTAGTAGTGATGCTAAATGAAAATAGATTTGAAGAAACTTCTTCAAGGGCCTTTGACTCCAGAAATGTTAATATCAAAAAGAAATAATTGCCCTAAAAAACTTCCCTTCATGTTGTACCTTTTCCTCTCTTAGTCCTTCTGACACTGACAGAAACCAGGCTTTTCCAGATGACATGACATCCCTGGCCATCCTCTCCAGCATTGGCTGCACTGTCTCCTAGTCTCTATTAATCTGAAAAGGGAGATGGAATATTCCTTGCTTCCCATTGCCTATTCATTCTCCTTTTGTCATTATCATTCAGCAAACCCCTTGTCCTTTGAAAGTTTACTCTCTCAAAATGCATTACCCAGTATGGGTTGTGGTAGTCATGACCATTGATTCTAGGTCATTCTTCCACCTTTCTCAGAGTTAAATATTTGGTTCATTTCCTTCCTTTCTTGACTTCTGCAAGGGGCATTGATGCAAATCCTAATATTCTAGCCTCTGATTTCCTCAGTCTCCTCAAATTTCATGTCCTTATGCCTTTATTCCACCTTAGCTGCACATAAGGAAAATATTATCCTGGATCTCTTCATTAAATTTTCAACCTCTGTAATCAAAAATTCTTGACATTTCTATTTTTGATTGTAACCAGATCATAACCAGTTCTCTCTCTTCCTTGTGCTTCCCTTTTCTTCACCCTTATGACCTCTAATACCTTCATCTGAAGTCATTTTTCTCCCTTTCCTAATCTCAACTTTATAAACTTCTATTTAACTTGGATAGTAAAATAAGTATTCTTTCTTAGTTTGCAGATGAGATGTATGACCTTTATGGTGGGAATGCAGTAGTGGAAGTAGTAACAGTAAAGTCATTTGACTCCCCCCTTGTGAGAAAGACACGCTCTATTCTTCAGGCAAAACAGAATGTAAGTGCATTTTTTTCTAACCAAATCATAATTTACTTTGAAACTGCTAAACTAAATACATTGAATCTAAACTATAATTACAATTAAAATGCAAGTTTCATATTTTTTAACTCCCACAGAGAAATTTGAAACTACATTCAGGTACAGCTGTTAAATTGTAATATACTTGTGATTTTGAGCCATATTTCTAGACTTTGGTTTGATAAAACACTTGATTTTTTCTATATGGGTTAGGATCAGAAATAAAAGGGAAATGGTTCAGAATCAATAAGGTGATGCTCATTCTGTATTGTCATGTAATTACAATATTAGAAATTAATGGTGAAAATATGTATTTTTTGTTGACTATCTTTGGATATTACCCCTTTATTTTTAAGACTGAAATATAGAATCATAATTTGAAATGCCCATTTAATAGAATCCTTTTACAAGTGATTCTAGACTTCTTTATGATGTAGAAAATTTCTTCTCTTTAATTTTTTGTAAAATTAAGTATAATGGAGAATAAAATACATCGATTTTCATGTATTTCAAATTAAATTTCCATTTAATACAGATATGAAATTTGATTTATATAAAATATGATTAGATTAGAGTAGATTAGATTAGATGAAAATGGAAATTTGGGGGAGGGAGGAATTAAGACCTAACATTCCTAGTAAGCATTATGTTGTTTTGTGTGCCTTCCTGACATGTTATAATTCTTCTGATTATAATTGAGATAACTTTCTATGTTCAAATCTTTTCTTTCTTTTTCTCCCCTTAACTATAGAGCAATCCAGTAAATCCATACAATCTTGCATATACGTATGACATAAATTACGCAGTAGTCTTCAACATAATTCTTTGGATAATGCTGGGCTTAGCCTTAGCTGTGATCATCATCTCCTATGGCCTGTGGAACATGGATCCTGGATACGATAGCATTATTTATAGGATGACAAATCAGAAGATCCGAATGGATTAACCTTTTTGTGTCACCCTAATAAAAGAATATGGAAACCATCCATATTGTATTAAAATAAGTCTTTTGTTATGGTTTAAAGTGAATGTTGTATTTAAAATGTATTAAAAGACAATATTTGTTTTCTATTTTGTGTGTACTTGTAACCATTTTTCAAAGTGGGTAATATTTAAGTGAAAATGTGACACAAATCCTTCACTCTGCTATGTTACTACAGTGGCATTAAAATAATTTCATTCCATTTTAAATCTGGAAACATGCACTGAAAATACTTTAAATATTTGTAAATGTATAGCCTGTGATGCTCATCTCCGGGGAACAAATGCACTGAAAGTATAATAGAAATTTTTTGCTGAGTTCTTTAACAATATAGATAGAAACATATAGATTGTTATATGTTATGAATTGTAAATGTCTTAAGGTGATTTAAATATCTTAAACAGTTACTGGATAAAGGTTTTTATGATTTACAAAAGCCCTAAAATGGGAGAAATACTTGTACACATAGTTTTAGAAAAATATTCTTAGACAGAAGATAACTTTTTTAACCTCTTTTGGAAGCTTGATGGTCTATTAAGAGGTGGTTAAGACCTTGAAAAGGAAACATGTAGAGTATTTAACTGTATTGGACCTAGAAGAGCAGGGTTCTAATTCCACTTCATGCCACATCTAGCTGTGTGACATTGGAGGAGTCACTAAACTTTGGGCTTCTGTTTCCCCTTGTGTACAATGAGGGGGGTTGGACTAAATGTCATTTCGGTTCCTGCCAACTCTGAAATACTCTCATCTGTCAGCATATGGTATTGTGAATTCTTACAGTAAGTTATGCACACAGACACACATTTATGTTATGGTGGTACTTTTTGGAATGGCTTGAGTTGAAAATTCATTTTTATTTTCAAGTCTGTTTTTCAACTCCTATATTAGTTGGTACAGTTGATGTTATAATCTCATTCTACAGACTGCTAAGTGGATAACCTACTTTTTGATGTGAACCATGTATCAAACTTATAAGTGACTGAAATAAATAAAAATTGATAAGGATTGCAAATATGTCTTAGTCATTCGCTACATCTAACTAATTGCATATGAAATAAGTAGTTTAACAGAAACTTGTAGTACATTTTAGAAAATACATGTGCCCTTTTAAAGTGAACTTTTAAAAGTATTACCATATCAAAGATGTAATAAAAAATTAAAATAGATGTGGTAAGAGTGAGGGTGATGGTCAGCCCTCAGGTTCTAGGTATGCTTGCAATATCAGGAGAAAGCATGGAAGGGCCCTTCAAACACTGGATTCTCGTGTCAAATCTAAGAGGATTTTTTGGGAAAGATGGGCAAGCACAATGGATTTTGGTCTTCACCAGAGGAAACACTCAAAATAATGAAAACAGGCCTGTTTGAGTATTGACAGACACTGCTTTATTTACAGCATTGTTATTAGGAGTATAAATAAAAGCATTTTAGTTCCCTTTTTTAATTTTTTTTAACTGAATACATAATATAAATTATCTTTTTTTTTTTTTAAGTGAATGTAGCAATAAATGGGGGCAGGTGATATAGAGGATAGAACACCAAATCTGGATCAGGAAGATCCAAGTTCAAATCTGGCATCAGACACTTAGTAGTTGTATGACCCTAGGCAGGTCATTCAACCCTGTTTGCCTCAATTTCCTCATCTGTAAAATAAGTTGGAGAAAGAAATGGCAAACCACCCGAGTCTTTGCTAAGAAAACCCTAAATGGGACCATGAAGAGTCGGACACTGAAATGACCAAAACAACACAAATAAATGGACATAGACTTTTAAGGTAAGAATTAAAAGTGTAAGTTTATTTTTCATTAGACACAGATTAGTACTTTAGGTTAGATGCCCTAAAAATAGTATAGCATTTGTGCTTTTTGAGGAAAAGAAAAAGTCATGATTGATTGAAAAAAGTGAAATATACTTATGCATTTGAACATTTCTTTGCTATGACACTGTGAATAATAGCTTTGAATAGCTGGGGGCCTAACCCTCGGGGAGCCTTATCCATTCATGTTGGAATCTTGCTCAGAGATGGCCAAGGACACCATGCATTTTCAGGATTGACTAACCTTAACTTTAATGCCTTGTGTCCCTGAAAGTCCTTTAGATTCTTGAAGACTGCTAGTTAGTCAAGTGCAAACTGTATTAAAGTTCTATTATGCTGGAAGAACCAATAGTCTCAGCAATAAAGCAAGTCAACTTCTGCTTTTAAATACGCAGAAACTGGACGCTTGGTAATGAATTCCTTGACTAACAGGGATTGGCAGGATTGGTTTACTGTATCCCGTGCAACGGTATTTTATCAGACATTTGGTTTTTTATTGTACTGCTCATGACATACATTTGCAAAAATGCCACTATGCAGATAATTTCATCTTCTCTACAAATATCTTTTGCAAAGAAGGAAAAGAAACTTCATGAACTCAATTATCTTGAAATTTATGTGCAACATTTACTTTGATATCCAGCAAAAGCAATGTAAAGTGAGAATAGGATCAGGAATAAAGAATGAGAAGCTAATGGCTGCTTATGCCTATGTCTTGAAAACTTAAAAGGTGAAACAAGGCTGCCCATTGTCACCATTACTATTCAATATTGTATTAGAACTGTTAGCTTTGGCAATAAGAGAAGAAAAGGGGATTAAAGGAAGTAGAGTAGGTAATGAGGAAACCAAATTATCACTCTTTGCAGATGATGATGATGGTATACTTAGAGAACCCTAGAGACTCAACTAAAAAACTACCAGAAACAATTTACAACTTTAGCAAAGTTGCAGGATACAAAATAAATCCACATAAATCATTAGCATTTTTATACATCACTAACAAAATCCAACAGCAAGAGATACAAAGAGAAATTCTATTTAAGGTAGTTGTCAATAGTATAAAATATTTGGGAATATATCTGCCAAGGGAAAATCAGGAATTATAAATGAACTAAACTACAAATAAAGTCATACCTAAACAATTGGAAAAATATCAAGTGCTCTTCGATAGGTCCAGTGAATATAATAAAGATGACAATACTACCTACTCTTATTTATTTAGTGCTATACCAATCAAACTCCCAAGAAACTATTTTACTCACCTAGAAAAAATGACAAAATTCATGTGGAAGAACAAAAGGTCAAAAATTTCAAGGGAATTAATAAAAAAAAAAATTGCTGATAAAGGTGGCCTAGCTGTACCAAATCTAAAACTATATTATAAAGCAGAGGTCATTAAAACCATTTGGTGCTAGCTAATAAATAGCTGATCAGTGGAATAGGATAGGATCACAGGACAAAATAGTCAATGACTATAGTAATCTAGTGTTTGATATCCAATGACCCCAGCTTTTGGAATAAGAACTCATTTTTTGACAAAAAATGCTGGGAAAATTGGAAACTAGTATGGAAGAAATTAGGCATTGATCCACACCTAACACCATATACCAATATAAGGTCGAAATGGATTCATGATCTAGACATAAAGAATGATATTATAAACAAATTAGAACATGGAATAGTTTACCTCTCAGATCTGTGGAAGAGGAAGGAATTTGTGACCAAAGAACTGGAACTCCTAATTGAACACCAGATAGATAATTTTGATTATATTAAATTAAAAAGGTTTTGTACAAACAAAACTAATGCAGACAAGATTAGAAGGGAAGCAAACTGGGAAAACATTTTTTACATTCAAGAAATAATAAAGGCCTTATTTCTAAAATATATAGAAAATTAACTCAAATTTATAAGACTTCAAGTCACTCTCCAATCGTTAGATGGTCAAAAGATATGAATAGACAATTTTCAGAAGATGAAATTAAGACTATTTCTAGTCATATGAAAAGGTGTTCCAAGTCACTATTGATCAGAGAAATGCAAATTAAGACAACTCTGAGATACCACTACACCTGTCAGATTGGCTAAGATAAAAGGAAAAGATAATGACAAATGTTGGAGAGGATGTGGGAAAACTGGGACACTGATACATTGTTGGTGGAACTGAATGGAACCAACCATTCTGGAGAGCAATTTGGAGCTATGCTCAAAAAGCTAGCAAACTGTGCATACCCTTTGACCCAGCAGTGTTTCTACTGGGCCTATATCCCAAAGAGATCTTTTTTTTTCTTTATTGAAGCTTTTTATTTGCAAAACATGTATGGATAATTCTTCAACATTGACCCTTACAAAGCTTTCCGTTACAAATTTTTCCCCCCCTAATCCCCACCCCTCCCCTAGATGGCAGGAAGTCTACTACATGTTAATTATGGTAAAATACTTGACAAATTGAATATATATATATATACATATTTCCACACTTATCATTGTTGTGCAAGAAAAATCGTATCTACAAGAAAAAAAATTTGAGAAAGAAAACCCAATGCAAGCAAACATCGTTAGAGAGCATGAAAATATTATGTTGTGGTCCACATTTCACATCCCTCTCTCTGGGTGTATATGTCTTTCTTTACTGAACAATTAGAACTGGTTTGAAACACTTCATTGTTGAAGAGAGCCATGTCCATCAGAATTGATCATCATATAGTATTGTTGTTGCCGTGTATAATGATCTCCTGGTTCTGCTCATTTCACTCAGCATCAGTTCATGTAAGTCTCTCCAGGCTTCTCTGAAATCGTCCTGCTGGTTGTTTCTTACAGAGCAATAATATTCCATAACATTCATATACCATAATTTATTCAGCCATTCTCCAATTGATGGGCATCCATTCAGTTTCCAGTTTCTAGCCACTACAAAAAGGGCTGCCACAAACATTCTTGCACATGTAGGGCCCTTTCCTTCCTTTAAGATCTTAGAGAACCAGGAGATCATTATACACGGCAACAAGACTATACAATGATCAATTCTGATGGACAATGAGATTTTTCAAACCAGTTCCAGTTGTTCAGTGATGAAGAAAGCCATATACACCCAAGAAGAGGCCTGTGGGATCTGAGTGTGGACCACAACATAGCATTTTCACACTCTCTATTGATGTTTGCTTGCATTTTGTTTTCCTTCTTTTAGGTTGTTTTTTTTTTTTCTTCTTTCTAGATCTGATTTTTCTTGTGCTGCAAGATAACTGTATAGATATGTGTGTGTGCATATATATATATATATATTAGATTTATCATATATTTTAACATATTTAACATGTATTGGACTACCTGCCATCTAGGAGAAGGGGGGGGAAGAAGGGAAAAATTTGGAACAAAGTTTTGCAAAGGTCAATGTAGAAAAATTATTTATATGTTCTGTAAATAAAAAGCTTTGATAAAAAAATTACTTGGAAAAAAAGAAAATAGTAGATTATACATGATGAGTTTTACAAAAATTGTGTTAATTATATTTTAACAAGACACTATGCCTTGTTTTGATGTGGGTGTCAGCTCTCTGAATCAGCTCTGTACAATCTGACAACCAATTTATTACAAAAATCAAAATGAGCACAAGGCAAGAAGAATAAAAATAAGAAAATGAGTGGTATCCAGTTGTAACAATTGTATTTAAAGAAATTGTGATAAAATCTACAGTGAAAGGAAGGACACTAACAATTTCACACAGACTTTTAACTGATAAAATCAATTCAGTTTACAAGGAAAATTTAAGACACCAAACCAGCAGCAAATACCTGGCCTTTCTGTCAAGCAGGGAGATACTGAAGCCAATGACAAGATTAGAATATCAACTCATTTGTTATGCCTCATTTTCTGTGAATTATTAACTCACGGATGTGGTCACATATATTCAACTAAACACTTTTTAAAGTTATGTAAATGGGGTAATTCTCATCCAGTGGAAATATTGCCCAAATTTGGATAATGCTATTGCTGCTTCATAAGACTTATTTGCACTAAGACCTAGATCTATTATGACTGAATGGATGATTATAAAGCATTAGTTCTTCAGAGAATAGAGAAAAGCCAAGTACTATAAAACCAGTATAAGGAAAGCTTGATGAGGGATCCAATTGAGCAAAATCATACCAAGGGGGTTTTAAGAATAAAATAGGAGAGCAGCAAAAGGGGGGGGGGAATGGAAAAGATCTATGAAACATTTTTCTCCGTCCAGGACAGTGGAGCCACTTTTCATTAATTCTATAATGAGAGTTCATGATATACTTCAGAGGAGTAATGGCACTAAAAAGAACAAAGATGGGGAAACGTATTAAGCAAAGTATAGAGAGGATATGTACAACACAATTGTGAGGATGTTGAAACAAGAACAAATGTTGATCTATATATTTTCCCATTATAAAAAAAAATATTATGAGAAGCATTAGCACAGGTACTGAAGATATCCTCATTGATGGTGTTTATATTAGTAGAGAAAAGGCAGGCATTCACAAGTGATAGTCCAAAAAAGAATTTGTGTATATAATAAACACATATCCTTAACATATAATTTACAGAAATATGTCAAGGAGACCCCAGTCATTATTTACATTAAGAAAAGACATTTATACACTTGTCACCTAAAAGATGTAACAACAGAAGCTTGTTCAGTTCTTTTCAGTTCTTACCAGATGTGATAAAAGGGAAAAATGTGCTTACCAAAGATGTAGGTCACTGTGATGAGAGGAAGGAAGGGACCAAGAATGTATCAAGTGCCTACTGTGTGTGAGGCACTGTGCTAGGTCCTTTATAAATATTTCTCATTTGGTCTTACAGCCCTAGAAGCTAAGTGCCCATCTTACTTATTTTTAGAATAATACTTCATAAGTAAGTCCATTATACAGAAAGATCCAGCAGAGAATCCAAGTTAAAGAGGGGCCCCTAACTAATAGCGAAATCCTTTCAAATTCCACCAAGCCCTAAAACACTGGAGTGGCTCCTGAAAGAGACTGGCCACCATTGGAAAGAGTGGCCTAAGCCCCACGACGGGACTGGAGCTGGCCTCCACTCAGCAGGCTGAGTCCGGCACAAACAGAAGTTTAATTTTCGAGTGAGGAAAATGGTGTTTGCAAATAGAAGGCCCACCTCCTACAAAAGGGACTTACCTGCTGCTAAGGTTGGGCCAGGTGCTCTTGGGCCCCGAGGCAGTTTTCATGTCAGCATTTCTTGGAATAAAACAGGTGTCCTTTGGGTCTCCTGGAGACAGTGACTGCCCCAAGTTTTGGCTTCATGGTTACTCTGTGGGACACAGACAGGAACACTGGGCACTCCCTGAAACAAGTCAGTGAGCTCTAAGGCTGGTTCAAGCAGAGGGCAAGGTTTCCCGGGCAGGAACTGCCTAGCCCGGGCCCAGCCCGATCCATGGGCGGTAGCTCTGGGCCACACCACACAGCCCCTAAAGACCCTCTATCAGGGCATTTTTTACACATTAGAGAAGGGTAACTTGGCCACGCCCAACCTTTCTCCACTCAGCTTCCAAAGGGATTCTGCTGGAGTGCAGTGTGGACCAGGGCCCACTTCACCTATAGCAACTGTTGATTGCCTCCAGGGTCCAGTGTAAAGCCTTCTGTTTGACTGTCAAAGCCCTTCACAGCTTGGCCCCTACTCTTTACTCCCCTCCATCGCTTCCTTCTTTCCGTGGGATCCTGGGCTCTGGCTCAGGCCTTTCCATGTCTCCTGTGCCTGGGATGTTCTCCCTCTTGACTGCCGTCGCCGCCTCTAAGATTCAGCTCCAGTTCTACCCTCTGTCCCAGTTCCCTCCACTCCTAATGCGCTTCTCTCTCACATTACCTCCTATGTAATACTCACAGGTACACACCCACACTCACTCGCACACACAGAGATATTTCCATTTGCATTATCTATCCACGTATACGTTATATATATGACATGTACCTAAGTATTTATATTTTGTCTCCTCTGTTAAAATCTAAACCATTTTTTTCTTTCTTTGTATCTCCAAGAATTAGCACAACGCTTGACATATCTCAAGTGCTTAATAAATGCTTATTGGCTGACAGAATGAGCAGCTATGAGTGGGGATGGTTGTGGTCTACATTGTGGAAAGGAAAATTCCCAATCGATAAGATCAGTGATTCATCTTAGCATTGCATTACAGAGAGAATACATATATGGAAATATGATCTTTTGTGACTGTGAATGACTGAATCTTTAACAGTACTCAGAAGATGGTGCAATGCTTACCAAATACTTGGATAAAAGCACAACAAAAAGCCTGGATGTCTCTTCTAGGACCTCTAACCTAGTTTATCCAAAATGAAGGTATCAAGTAGTCAAAGAAACAAATGTACAAACCCCTCTTCAAACAGAGAGGATGAATGGCGGAGCCATAGATAGACACAGTCAAGTCAGAAGGACAGGCAAGGGTGGGGAGTAAGAATAAGCTTCGTTTTGGATAAACTAGGTTAGAGGTCCTAGAAGAGACATGCAGGCTTTTTGTTGTGCTTTTATCCAAGTATTTGGTAAGCATGCTGAGCCAGAGCTAGAAATACAGGTCAGGACTGGAGATGTATTTTGGGAGTAAATCTGAGACTCCACAGGAAAGAGAAAAGACGATCATAAAACTGCTCTATGGAGCTCCCACATCTTTTCTCGAAGGCCCTTAATTTTAGATTCTTGTGAGTCAGCTATTAATTTTTATATACAATACAGCATGCTAGTTAGTTAGCTGAGATCTAAAATGCTGCAATGTGGTTAAGATTAATTTTTCTTTTTAAAAGTTCCTTATGCAAACATTACCATAGAAGGTAGATTGTAGTAATGAAATATGAAGTAAGCCAAAGCCTTTGTAATTTAAAACTGATGAGATTTTAAGTTCAGGGGTAAGGAAAAATTAATTACACGACAGCACTGATCCTTACAGGATATGTGGCACCAACATCCTCCCAGCTATATTAATCAGAAGGCAATTAATTAAAATGGATGTTCTGCCAAGATTATTACACCTGTTGCTGATGATCCTCTCTTAAATTAAGTCTAATTTGTTCAAGAACATAAATCATGATGTCAGGATTTGTATGAGAGGCAGAAAAGTCAGTTGCACGGGAATAATATCTCCCTGACATTGAGGGAGAAGATTCACATTAAATTGGTGGGATAGTTTATGGAAGGTTTGACATTCCATGTGTAGTGGTGTTTGTCTATGCTGCATTCTTACAGAAATAATCTGGCAATGGTTTTTGTTTTCTTTGTCATGTGAATGCAACTACAGATGAAACCATACTATTATCAAAATGAAATGAGTTCTCTGTCTATCAACATCTCTCACCAAGTTAAATTTTCTTAAAATTATGAGTGAATCAAGTAACAGCTGGTCATGAACAGTAGAAACTTTTTGTTGAAATTTGTGTTCAGGATATGAAGAATTGTAGTCAGCAATTATCACCTATTCTGATCAGTAGTTACAGCCTATAGGCCCAGGTCATAACAATTGCACATAGAGCAGAATTTTAAATGGAGTAAATCTTGAACCAAGAAAAATTAATTAGCACAGTGATATAGACAACCTGAGGGAAAAGGGAGAAGAGGATGGAGTCAAGCTGGTGAAGTAAAAGTCAGCATTTTTGCCTAGTTCCCTGTACCCCTCTCCCACAGCCACAATGACTAAGCCACAACGTGATTAGGAAAGCTCCAGCGAGTTGTCTTCCCAGCCCAGGGCAGTGTGTATGGCAGCAGCAAGGGCAGCTGCAGCAATACGGATGGCCAGGAGGCTTTCATCACCGAGCTGGAAGCACTGGGAAGAAGAGATCCCGGGCACCCCGGAACAGGGCCTGGGAACAGAGCAGGGTGCCTCTGGCAGCTGGGACCCGGGACCCAAGAAAATGCCTCTAGGCTTCAGAGAAATGGACAAATAGGACACAAATAACCTGCAAAGCTTTAGGAGAGTTAAAAAAGAGAGAGATTTTTTAAAAAGTGAAAAAATATTTTTGAAACCAAATAAAAGTGTTAGAAAAAAAATGGGAAAAGGAAGATATCTAGCCAAGTTTATTTAAAAAGTATTAACAGCTTGAAAAGCAACACAAAATATTTTTGAAGAAAACTCCTTAAAAATTAGAATTGGCCAAATGGAAGCTGATGACTATGAGACATGTGGGGAAAAAATTAAAGGTCAAAAGTATGAGAAAATAGAAAAAAAGTGAAATATTTCATGGAAAAAAATGACTGATCTAAAAAACATATCAAGAAGAGATAAGCTAAGAATCATAGATCTACTTAAAAACCAAAATAAGAACCTACACATGATTTTTTTTAATAATAAAGAAAAACTTCCTAAATATCTTAGAGTGAGAGGACAAAGTAGAATCCACCAGTCACATCTTGAAGGAAACTCCAAAATGAAAATTCCCAGGAATGTTTTAGCCAAAATCCAGAATTCCCAGATCAAATGAAATAATACACTAAGCATGAAGAAAAAAAATATTTTAAATACCAAGAGCCACAATCGGGATCACACAAGACTTAGGCAGTTATGATGAAGGAATGAAAGATTTAGAATATGATATTCCAGAAAGCAAATGGTCTAAGATTAAAACCTATCTAACAAAACTGAATATAATCCTCTAGCAGGAAGGATATTTAATGAAACAGAGGACTTTCAAGCATTCCTGAGGAAAAAGAACAGAACCAAAAAGAAAATCTGATATTCAAACATGAAAATCTGTAGTACTCAAGAAGCCTAAAAAGGTAATCATGAAAGAGAATTCATAAAGGAATTAAACAAGGTTAAACTGTATAGCACTTCAAAACATCATCTAAGGCTCTGAGAGGGAATCTAATTAGACAGTGTTTGAGAATGATTCTATTATTTAGAGATGACCTCAAAAGAAGAATGGAAATGTGGGGAAAAGGAATGATCTCAGAGATTGGGGAAGGGATAGGAAAAATGGGGAAAATTACCTTATATAAAAGGAGGCAGTCCAGGGAGAGTTTATACAACGGAGGGAAGAGTGTTGGGGTGGGGGGAACAGGCCATGTTTGAACTTTACTCCTCTCTGTAAAGGTCCACAGAGGAAAAAATATACATACACACAGTAGATACAGAAATTCATCTTACCCAATAGGGAAGTAAGAAGGTTACAAAGGTGGAATGGGTCAAGAAATAAGGAGGACTATTAAGGGCGGGAGTGGTCAAAAGTAAAACAGATTTTTGAGAAGGGTCAGGGTAAAATAGGGAAAGAAAAATTTAAAAAAAAAAAAAAAAAAAGATGGAGGGAAACTCCCAAGTATTTCTGTAAATGTGAATCCACTTTCATTATAACTGTGAATGTGGTGGGATGAATTCACACATAAAATGTAAGTTAATAGCAATATAAATAAGAAAGCAGAATTCAGTAATATGTCATTTACAAGAAACACACTCAAAATAGAAAGATACACAGAGTTTAAAAAAATATTGGAGCAGAATCTATTGTGCTTCAATTGAAATAAAAAAGGCAGGGATAATAATCATATCTCTGATACCAAAAGCAAAAGTAAAATTAAACCCAATTAAGAGAGAGAACCAAGGAAAATATATTTTGTTAAAAGATATGATAAACAATGAAGAATAATATTGAACACTGATTTATCAAATAACATAGCATTCAAACAAGATACACACAGGAACTATATGAACACAATTACAAAAGAGTCTTCACACAAATAAAGACAGATCTAAGTAACTGGAGAAATATTTATTGCTTGTGGTTTGGCAGAGTCAATATAATATAAATGGCAATGCTAGCTTTTATTTTAAAATTTTGTATCAATACTCATTAGGGAAATTAGTCTATGGTTTTCTTTCTCTGTTTTAGCTCTTCCTGATTTAGGTATCAAGATCATACTTCTATCATTGAGTTTAATAGTTTTCAATTTTTTCAAACAGTTTGTATTGTAATTAATTATATTTTAAATATTTGGTAGAATTCCATCTGATCCTGGGTTTTTTCTTAGGGGGTTCATTTATATCTTGTTTGTTTGATTTCTTTTTCTAAGATAGGATTATTTAAATATCTACTTCCTCTTTTCTTTTTTAAAATTTAGATTATCAGTTTTATAAGCATATAGTTGGGCAAAATAGGTCTCAATAATTGCTGTTATTTCCTCTTCATTGGTTGTAAATTCATGTTTTTCATTTTTGATATTAATAATTTGGCTTTTTATTTCTTTTTAATCAAATTAGCCAATACTTAATCAATTAAATTGGTTTTCTTCAAAGAACCAGTTCAGACATTGTGTAAATCTTACTCTCATCAAATTGGGCTCTAAAAGAGTGTATCAGACACATTTGGTTTCACAGAGAAACTTGTCCTTCCTTATAGGGAAGTGGGAGGGAAAGGAGGAAAAGAAAGGGATAGACTAATAGAAAGGAAAATAGAAGAATAAGGGGAAAGGAGTAAAAAAGCGGGAGGGGCTCTAAAGGGGGCTCCCTGTTTGTGGGAGGTGGTTATCAAAAGCAAAATACTGGGGTGGGGAGGGAAAAAGGGGAAAGAAAAGAGAAAAACATAACTTGGGTAAATAAGATGGCAGGAAATATAGAATTAGTTGTTTCAACTGTGAATGTGAATGGAATGAACTCTCCCATAAAGTAATAGCAGATAGCAGACTGGATTAAAAACCAGAATCCAACAATATGTTGTTTACAAGAAACACATCTAAAGCATAGAGGTGAAGGTAAAAGGCTGGAGCAGAATCTATTATGCTTCAGGTGAACAAAAAAAAGCAGGGGTAGCAATCCTTATCTCAGATCAAGTAAAAGCCAAGATAGATCTAATCAAAAGAGATAAGGAAGGAAACTATATTTTATTAAAGGGTACCATAGACAATGTAGCAATATCTATACTAAATATATATGCACCAAGTGCAATAGCATATAAATTCCCAGGGGAGAAATTAAGAGAGATGCAAGAAGAAATAGACAGCAAAACTATACTAGTGGGGGATCTCAACCTTGCTCTCTCAGAATTAGATAAATCAAACCACAAAATAAATAAGAAAGAAATTAGGGAGGTAAACAAATTGTTAGAAAAGTTAGGTATAGTAGATCTTTGAAGAAAACTGAATGGAAACAGTAGGGAGTTTACTTTTCTCTCTGCGGTTCATGAAACTTATACAAAAACTGGCCGTGTGTTAGGGCATAAAAACTTCAAAATCAAATGCAGAAAGGCAGAAATAGTAAATGCATCTTTTTCAGAACATGATGCAATAAAAATCACATGCAATATAAGGCCAGGAGAAAATAGACCAAAAGTTAATTGGAAATTAAATAATCTAATCCTAAAGAATGAATGGGTGAAAGAGCAAATCATAGACACAATCAATAATTTCATCCAGGAGAATGACAATAATGAGACAATTCGTGGGATACGGCCAAAGCGGTTATAAGGAGTAATTTTATATCTCTAGATGCTTACTTGCATAAAATAGAGAAAGAAAAGATCAACAAATTGAGCTTGTTATTTAAAAAAAACTAGAAAAAGAACAAATTAAAAACCCTCAAATACCAAATTGAAAATTCTAAAAATAAAAGGGGAAATTAATAAAATTGAAAATAAGAAAACTATTGAATTAATAAAGTTGGTTAAGAATTGGTTTTATGAAAAAAACCAACAAAATAGATAAGCCTTTAATTAATTTTATAAGAAAAAGGAAAGAGGAAAATCAAATTGTTAGTCTCAAAAATGATAAGGGAGAACTTTCCTCCAATGAAGAGGAAATTAGAGTAATAATTAGGAGAGTTACTTTGTCCAACTTTATGCCAGTAAGTTTGATAATCTAAATGAAATGGAGGAATATCTATAAAAATATAGATTGCCCAGGTTAACAGAAGAGGAAATAAATTATTTAAATAGCCCCATATTAAAAAAAAGAAATAGAACAAGCTATTAACCAACTCCCTAAGAAAAAATCTCCAGGGCCAGATGGATTTACATGTGAATTCTACCAAACATTCAAAGAACAATTAATTCCAATACTGTACAAACTATTTGAAAAAATAGGGAAAGAAGGTATACTACCAAATTCCTTCTATGATACCGATATGGTGCTGATAGCTAAATCAGGTAGGGTGAAAACAGAGAAAGAAAACTATAGACCAATTTCCCTAATGAATATTGATGCAAAAATTTTAAATAAGATATTAGCAATGAGATTACAGAAAGTCATCCCCAGGATAGTACACTATGACCAAGTAGGATTTACACCAGGAATGCAGGGCAGTTCAATATTAGGAAAACTATCAGCATAATCAATTATATTAATAACTAAACTAACAAAAATCATATGATTATCTCAATAGATGCAGAAAAAGCATTTGATAAAATCCAACACCCATTCCTATTAAAAACACTAGAGAGTATAGGAATAAATGGGCTTTTCCTTAAAATGATCAGTAGCATCTACTTAAAACCATCAGCAAGCATCATATGTAATGGAGACAAACTAGAACCATTCCCAATAAGATCAGGAGTGAAACAAGGCTGCCCACTGTCACCATTACTATTTAATATTGTATTAGAAATGTTAGCTTTGGCAATAAGAGAAGAAAAAGAGATTAAAGGAATTAGAGTAGGTAATGAGGAAACCAAATTATCACTCTTTGCAGATGACATGATGGTATACTTAGAGAACCCTAGAGACTCAACTAAAAAACTACT
>JAJPUD010000098.1:367693-459050 GCA_023553655.1 Myrmecobius fasciatus | reverse complement strand
TAAAAAACTACTAGAAACAATTCACAACTTTAGCAAAGTTGCAGGATACAAAATAAATCCACATAAATCATCAGCATTTTTATATATTGCCAACAAAGTTCAGTAGCAAGAGATACAAAAAGAAATTCCATTCAAAATAATGGATGACAGTATAAAATATTTGGAAATCAATCTACCAAGGAAAAGTCAGAAACTATACAAACTAAACTACAAAACACTTGCCACACAAATAAAATCAGACCTAGTCAATTGGAAAAACATTAAATGCTCATGGATAGGCCGAATCTTATTCCTATCTTTCTTTAAATGAACTGACAATTTCCTAGACCAATTCCAGGAAAAGATGAGAAGCAGGAAAGGGAGGAATGATGGGAAGAAAACCCTAAGCAGACAGGCAAAGATGTCTACTTGAGTGGTTACTTTGCTGTCAGAACTTAATTTGAAATTATTTTTTCTAACCAAGTTTTACTATGTGGCCTTGGAAAAGTCACTTAACCCTGTCTCAGTTTTCTCATCTATAAAATGAGCTGAAGAAGTAAATGGCAAACCACTCCAGTATCTTTGTCTAGAAAATCCTAAACGAGGGGTAGCTAGGTGGATAGAGCACCAGTCCTGAAGTCTGGAGGACTTGAGTTCAAATGTGACCTCAGACATTTAACACTTCCTAGTTGTGTGACCCTGGGCAAGTCACTTAACCCCAATTGCTTCGGGAAAAAAAAAAAGAAAGAAAAAAAGAAAATCCTAATGGACTCAAAGACATGAAGTCACAGAAACTAAAAGCCAGAGATAATGGGGCAGAATCTTCCAGGTGGTACAAAGGAATAAATATAGTCATGAAAGTTGGAAAGACTAGGTTATAAAAATCTTTAAATGCCAAGTGGAACTCTCTGAGCAGGAGAATGACCCAACTTTAGAAAAAATCTACTTGGTATTTAAATAGAGGATGTATTGAAGTGGTAATGAGGTCTTGAGTCAGGGAGAACAAGAGAGACAATGCTAGAGAGGTAGTTATGTAGATAGAGAAAAAGAAACACAGAAGGGATGTTGTGAAGCTAAAGATGACAATATCGGCAACACATAGTGAAAGAATGAGAATTCAGGATAATACTAAGGTAGAAAAGTAGTAGTACCTTCTACTGTTAAGAAGTTCTGAAGAGGGTAAAGATAAGTTCTGTTTTGCACATATGGAGTTTATTCACTTTGAAATGTCCAAGAGGCAATGAAATTTTAAACTTTTTTTCTCAATAAATATTAATTTTCTCCCATTTCCCTCTTAGCCATTAAAATTAAGATACTCTAAATTGCTCACTTAATTTTTAAAACATAAAAATTATTAAACATTTTAAAATTTAAAATGAATTAGAAATTTAATTAAAATCTCATTGGTTGAAATGGTTTATATTTATTTAAAATAATATATTAATATACATATATGTAGCAAAATATTTACATAATTCCTATTTATGTGAATAACAAATACATTTAAATGATATATTATGCAAACATTTTGTATTTTTAAAGTTTTTAAAAATTTAAATTGTGAGAATCCATCCCTTCAAGGAAAGGTTCAGTTTGGGTATTCTGAAAGTCTTCTAATCCCCCCTTGTTCTGCTCTTTTATTTAAATATATTTATATAAAGGAAAATAAATATTGTACAAATATATTTACATAAAGCATACAAAAGCATACAAAAGAGAAATATTTACATAAAATCTAGAAAATATTTATATAAAACATATTTGTATAAATATATTTTATTAGTTATACAGATCTAATATAAATTTATTAAAAACTTTAAATTACGAAGATGATATATATTTATATAAATATAGTTATATAAAATATATGCACATATGTGAATATTCTTTCTTTTAATTTTTATTTAAATCGTGTAACTCCATTCCTTCCAGATAAGAAAGACTTAAGTCTAGGTGTTCAACAAGTCTTACGAATTCTTCCCTCCTCCCTTTCCCTCACCCCTTCTCTCTCTCCCCACTCTCGGCTATTTTCCTCCTGGGGCCCTCTCTAAGGAAACAGCGTGGTAGTTTCCCGGAGTCGTTCAAGTTCACCAGAGAATGTTTGCAAGGGTAGGGTACCTCACCCTTTCTTCCCTTCCCCCGCCCCACAGCAGGCGCCTTCGAGCCTGCGCACACACTCCTTGGAGACCGCCAGAGGGAAGACGGAAAGCTTGGAAGCAGTGGCCACACGCCTCAGGCTAGCACTCCCCTTCCTCCCTGGTGGCAGCCATTCTCCCCGCCGCTATCGCTTCCCTTCCTCCCTTGGGACCAGTGGTTCCCCAACTGCTGGCAATCCTCTTCCTCCCTGGGGGCAGCGGTTCTCCTGGCCGTTGTAAGGCTTCAACTAGTAACGGCTCTGTGACGGAGACGCCACCAGCACCCTTAGGGAAAAGGGGGCCGTTGCGAATTTCGAGCCGAAGCAGCCTCGCCCTTGATCTCCTTTCTCCTCCCTTCTCACACATTTCGGCTTGGCCTGGGCCACCCCTGGGGTGGGGGAGAAGGCGGCAAAGAAGGGAAGGTCAAAAAAAATGCTGACAGCAGTTATCGGGGTGATCATTGGGAAAGTGAAGGCATACATGCGCACCAAGGAGTTTAAGGACTACGTGACGAGCACACATTTCTGGGGCCCGGCGGCCAACTGGGGTCTGTCTCTGGCTGCCTTGAAGGACATGAGTGCGTCGCCCGAGATCCTCAGCAGTCGCATGACATTTGCACTCATCTGCTACTCACTGGCCTTCATGCGCTTCGCCTACCGCGTGCAGCCTCGGAACTGGCTTCTGCCACTCCACCACCAATGTGCTGGCGCAGAGCATGCAGAAGCGGCGCTACGTGCGCTACCACCGCGGCAAGCCAACTGCGGTCCCCTTCCTCGAGTGCGCCTGCCTTGACGTCCCCCAGAAGTAGGCCCGGCCGGCGCCGTTGGGGTACTGGCTGTGAGGACATGCGCCTCCCAGAAAAGTGGATTTATTTTTGACAGCCGAGCCTTGTGCCTCGTTGCATCCTGCTAAATCACATACCCCCTTCCTTGTTTTTTTAAGCTTTTTTTTTTAAGACTAGAAATTTGCATGGGACTGACTTTGCAAAACAACCCCCCCCTTAAAAAAAAACAAAACAAAACCCGAACCCAAACGTGTTCCTGAGAATCTCTTGGGTTTCCCCAGGAAGCTTTTTCTTCCATCCTCAGTCTGAAGCACGTTATTAGTTAATTAAAAAGAAAGGGGAAAAAAAAAAACAAAAAAACAAAACTTAAGTCGAGTTCTGGTTATTTATATGGTCTGAAAATGTTATCGTTATCAGATATTATTGTTCTTAATCATCATCACTTTCTCATAAAGAGGACAGGAAATTTCTGCACAGGAAATGTGCAAAGATGATGAAACAGGTGACCCTGGGCAAGTCACTTAACCTCAATTGCCTCAGCAAAAAAAAAAAAAAAAAAAAAAAGATGATGAAACAGGTAATGAAATTTTAAAGATTTGGGGTTAGAATTAGATTAGCTTTTAAGTGGTTTCCCAAAAGGGCACTAGAATTAATATAGGGCAGGTGTCCATCTTAATTTTCATTATTTGAAATTGAGAATTTAAGTGATGGTAGTAGATATTTTGGAAAGGGATCCATGGACTTCACCAGATTGCCCAAAAGAAGAGGGGAATGGGATTGACACAAAAATAGTTAGGTTTTAAAGCTTTTTGTTTTCAAAATATATGCACACATAATTTCAACATTCACGCTTGCAAAACTTCATGTTCCAAATTTTTTCCCTCCCTTTCCCCCTTGGATGGCAAAGTAATCCAATGTTTACTTTGGCAAGACATGTGCAATATTCCCACAATTATACTGCACACACACACACAAAATGGGATCAAAAGGGGAAAAAAATGAGAAAGAAAAAAAGCAAGCAAACAACAAAGTGAAAATATTAAGTTGTAATCTACACTCAGTCTTCACAGTCCTCTCCCTGGGTGTATGTATATGGCTTTGCTCATCACTGAAAAGCTGGAACTGGTTTGAAACATCTTATTGTTGGAGAGAACCATGTCCATCAGAATAGATCATTGTGTACTCTTATTGTTGCCATGTACAACGATCTCCTGGTGCTGGTCATTTCACTCAGCATCAGCTCATGCAAGTCTCTCCAGGCCTCTCTGAAATCGTCCTGCTGGTCATTTCTCACAGAACAATAATATTCCATAACATTCATATACCATAACTTATTCAGCCATTCTCCAATTGATGGGCATCCATTCAGTTTCCAGTTTCTAGCCACTACAAAAAGGGCTGTCACAAACATTCTTGCACATGTAGGTCCCTTTCCTTCCTTTAAGATCTCTTTGGGATATAGGCCCAATAGAAACACTGCTGGGTCAAAGGGGATGCACAGTTTGATAACTCCAGATTGCTCTCCAGAATGGTTGGATCTGTTCACAATTCCACCAACAATGTATCAGTGTCCCAGTTTTCCCACATCCCCTCCAACATTTGTCATTATCTTTTCCTGTCATCTTAGCCAATCTGACAGGTATGTAGTGGTATCTCAGAGTTGTCTTAATTTGCATTTCTCTGCTCAATAGTCATTTGGAGCACTTTTTCATATGACTAGAAATAGTTTCAATTTCCTCATCTGAAAATTGTTTACATATTTTAGAAATGAGGCCTTTATCAGAACCTTTGGAAAAATTTTTTTTTCTCAGTTTATTGCTTCCCTTCTAGTTTACATTGGTTTTGTTTGTACAAAACCTTTTTAACTTAATATAATCAAAATTATACATTTTGTATTCAATAATTCTAGTTCTTCTCTGGCTACAAATCTTTGGAGAATAATTATTCTTTTTGGTTTAGGAGAGTGGTTGGCAGTTTGCAGAATCTGGTTAAATTTAGGCCTGTTTGAAGATAGATCAATAGGCTAAATTGTGGTTCACAATCCTTAGTGATCCTTAATAGTGGGAATATGTGGCTACTATTACAGACTTATCTCATAAAAAAGCCCTTTTTGCTTATTAGTTTTCCTCAGTTCTTTCCTGCCCCATGAATGTTTCTAGTATGTAAAATCTAAGTATTCTAAGTACATTGCTTATACAGTTGCTTTACTCAATGCTGTAGGATTCTTTTTTTTTTTTTTAATGTTTATTGCTTATATGTGAGGTATTTTATTCTCAATAGGAAATATGGTAAAAATACAGAAATGAAGACTTTATAATCCTTTCCTCTCAAAAATCCTGTGGTGAGTGAATTGTTAAAAACAACCCTAAGTACAAGGTTTAAGTAGGGTGCAGTGGAAAGAAGACTGGCTCTGGAATCCGATGACCTGAGTGCCTGGGTTTGGAACCAAGTAACTCCAAAGTCAAACTAAAGAACTAAAATCTATGATCTTTCTATAATAGTCTGAAATATAAACAAGTTGGACTGTCAAGCCTTTATGAGATTGAGGAAGATATTTCTTCTGAAAGTTTCTAATGCATTGGAGGTCAGTCAGTTTTCAGAAAAATTGAAAAAAGCATTAATTTATGATTAGAATATGTACAAATAAAATTACCATACTTTTTCTACTCCTCTTACAAATTAATAAGATTTTACATCTAAACAAAGGTTGTATTTTAAAAAGAAAACATTTTCTATTTTATGGATTTTGTCAAAACATAGGAGCATTGGATGTGTATAATTTTAAAATAAGAAGTTTTAGGGCTAGGTTATCTGCTTCATGTAATAGGTATAACCAATATGAAGATCTTGCCCACTGCAGAATTTGTGACTTTGAAACTTCTCTTTGTTCTTGGCATTTCCTAGGACCAGGTCTTTTATTAGGCAAATTTTAGTTTAGTCGTTTAGTAAACCATCCCAATTCAGTTTGCCTCTCTCTCAATCCAGAAACTTTCCCTTTCATATAGAACTAATTTTTTTTTTTTTTTTTTTTTTTTTGCCAATTTGAACCCTTCCTTTGGGCTATGAGATAAGACTACTCACTTGGAAGGAAGTCAGTGGATTAGAACAGGAGTTCTTTTTTTTTTTTTTTAAATTTTATTTTATTTGCATAACATATGTGTGGGTAATTCTTCAACAATAACCCTTACATAGCTTTCCATTACAAATTTTTCCCCCCAACTTCCCCACCCCTTCCCTAGATGGCAGGATATCCACTACATGTTAATTATGTTAAAATATTGGCAAATCGAATATATGTATACATATTTCCAAACTTATCATTGTTGTGCAAGAAAAATCTTATCTACACAAACGATATATCAGATAAAGGAAACACAATGTAAGCAAACATCAATCAAGGAGTATGAGAATGTTATGTTGTGGTCCACATTTCGCATCCCTCTCTCTGGGTGTATATGGCTTTCTTCAGTGAACAATTGGAGGTGGTTGGAAACATATCATTGTTGAAGAGAGCCATGTCCATCAGAATTAATTGTCATATAGTACTGTTGTTGCCGTGTATAATGATCTCCTGGTTCTGCTCATTTCACTCAGCATCAGTTCATGTAAGTCTCTCCAGGCCTCTCTGAAATCATCTTGCTGGTCATTTCTTACAGAACAATAATATTCCATAACATTCATATACCATAATTTATTCAGCCATTCTCCAATTGAAGGGCATCTATTCAATTTCCAGTTTCTAGCCACTACAAAAAGGGCTGCCACAAACATTCTTGCACATGTGGGGCCTTTTCCTTTCTTTATGATTTCTTTGGGATATAAGCCCAATAGAAATGCTGCTGGGTCAAAGGGTATGCACAGTTTGACAACTTTTTGAGCATAGCTCCAAATTAGAACAGGAGTTCTTAAAATGGGGTCCATTGACAGATCTTGGAGGGAAGGAGTCTGTGAACTTCGGAAAAAGTTACATATTTTTTACTTTTTGGAAATTTATCATTTCCTTCAATTATTTAAAAATGTTAATCAGAGGGGCAGCTAGGTGGCGCAGTGGATTAGAGCACCAGCCCTGAAGTCAGGAGGACCTGAGTTCAAATATGGTCTCAGACACTTAACAGCTGTGTGACCCTGGGCAAGTCACTTAATCCCAATTGCCTCAGCAAAAAAGCAAAAAAAAAAAAAAAAAAATGTTAATCAGAGAAGGGATTTGTAGGCTTCTCTAGACAATCAGAGAAGGATCCATGACACATAAAAAATTGAGAATCTCTATAATATTAATAAAAAAGAATCTCTGGAATAGAACCTCAGTCTAATAACTATGCTTCTCCTCCCCCATACATTTGTACCCGTAAGTAATATACAACTTTATCACCAAGATATTTTTTTGTTGTCATCTTAATGGACCACTGTCAAGAAACCAGGATTGAACAATTCCAGAAACACCCAAGTTATTGTAATGTTAAGTCATTTCTTCATAACTGAGGCTTCTATACATTATGTCCCAAGAATGGAAGGATTTCTAATTAATGTCACTTTCTTTACCAAAATTTGTCTCATGGGAAATGTGAGATGCAAAGGAATCCAAGAGCAATGGTAGTGGAGAAATTAAACTATTAAATATTAAATGGCTTGAACTCTTCTAACCTTTAAAAAGATGTGTGGGACAGCGACCACTAACCCAAAATGACTCAAATAGCATTCAAAATGATTCAGAAAGCAGTTTATTCAGTTCCTGCAGAAAAGGGACATCACTTTCACTAGCACAGTCTGATGGAGAGAGACAAAACAGGCAACAGAGCAGGTGTTTTATACCTTGAACTTGGGCCTAGCTGTCCCTGACTTGATATCAGGGTTCACAGTCTGTCATGGAAATCCACTCCACCCTCAAGGTATAAGAACTGGGACTATAGATTACAAAGTGGCTGGTGCAGGATTAAGCAAGGGTATATAAGGGGAGGATGTTCCTGAAACCGTAGCCCTAAATTGTGGCAGGGGTCAGTTTTCTGAGAAAGTCTCATGTCCACCCCACTTTAAGACAAGAATCTCAAAAATATCTGTATGCCTCAAAGTCTTACTAGGGAAGGGGTATGGTAAATAAACTTATACACTTCACAGGAAAAGGAGGATAGATAGTTTCCAAGTTCATGTTATTTTCAAGAAGATGTATTGTTTATTACAACAATAAACATTGTTATGTTAAAAATACCAATTCCAGGGGCAGCTAGGTTGTGAAGTGGATAGATCACCAGCCTTGAAGTCAGGAGGACCTGAATTCAAATTTGACTTCAGACACTTAACCACTTCCTAGCTGTGTGACCCTGGGCAAGTCACTTAATCCCAACTGCCTCAGCAAAAAACAAAACAAACCCCCAAAAAATAAATTAAAAAAAATTCCAAATTGCCGAGATTAATGGGGAAAACTTGGAAAAGTTAAAGGTAATACAAAGCAGATAATGCCTAAAATATTTGATTTTGTAATTCACTAATACATTCTACTCACCAATATCTTTTTTTCTACTCCCATATTAGATAATTTTAAAAACTTAAAATGATATGATGCCAATTCCAAATGATCTACATAAATGTGGAGGGAGAAAAAAGGGAAGGGTAAAGATAATGCAAAGCAGATAATGTCCAAATATTTGATTTTGTAATTCACTCATTTGGTCTATTTGCTAAGATCTTTCTTTCAAAGTGGAGGGAGAGGAATAAGCATTTGGTATGTACTTATGTGCCAACATTGTGCTAAGCACTTTCATTTGATCCTTAGAACAATCTTGTCAGGTTGTTGCTATTATGATATCATCATAACAGTTTGTGGAAATTGGGGCAGAAAGTTTAAGTGACTTGCCCACAATTACACAATAACTGAAGTTTCATTTAAATTCAGGTTTTCCTGAACGTAGGTGTAGCACTTTATCCTTTGCACCTCTAGCTGCCATTGGTGTATCTCATCTCTCTGGGACTTGCTTCCTAGTAATGGGCAGAGGTCCTATATTGTTTAAATAATCTACATCAATAATTGAAAAATGATTTTTTTTAATATTATAGCTTTGCAGAGAAATTTAGAATGTTTCAGACCCACTACAAAATGGTCTTTTATTGTAACTTTTGAAAGAATTATCTCTTTAGGCCATAACACCATAAATCTCTGTATTTATTTGGGACCTAATATAAATTATTGAATAATAGGATTTGAGAGCTTAGAGGGAAATTAGTCCAACCCCTGCTTTCTATACTCATGAGGAGTTCCAAGATCCAAAAGGTGGTTAAATAGAACTAGGATTAAAACCTAGCTCCTGGTTCCAAACTCAGTGTTCTTTATTATGCATACAATCTTTTTTGCTTATTATTTATTTTGAAGTCTGGGGAGAGCAGAAAGATTAGTGTAAAGAAAAGTATACAAAATTTCTTTTGATTTTTCATACCACATGCTTATGAGCATAGCTGGTATATATGGTACTAATGAATATGGGTGATGAACTGATACAAAATAGAAGTATCCTCTTAGCATATTAGATACTTTGAACTAAAATTCAATGAACAGAAAACCCATTTTGAAAGTACTGAGAGACCTAGGCAATAACCTTAACAATCTAGTGTTTGATAAACCCAAAGACCCCAGCTTTTGGGATAAATACTCACTATTTGGCAAAAACTGCTGGGAAAATTGGAAATTAGTGTGGAAGAAATTAGGGCTTGACCCATACCTAACACCACATACCAAGATAAGATCTAAATGGGTTCATGATCTAGATATAAAGAGGGACTTGGTAAGCAAGTTAGAGGAACGTAATATAGTTTATCTCTCAGACCTGTGGAGATGGAACAAATTTATGTCCAAAGAAGACCTGGAACTCCTAATTGAACACCAGATGGATAATTTTGATTATATTAAGGTAAAAAGTTTCTGTACAAACAAAACAAATGCAGACAAGATTAGGAGGGAAGCATCAAATTGGGAAATCATCTTTACATTTAATGGTTCTGATAAAGGCCTCATTTCTAAAATATATAGAGAATTGTCTCATATATATAAGAATTCAAGCCACCCTTCAATAGATAAGTGGTCAAGGGATATGAACAGACAATTTTCAGATGATGAAATTAAAACCATCTCTAGTCATATGAAAAGTTGCTCCAAATCACTATTGATCAGAGAAATGCAAATTAAGACAACTCTGAGGTACCACTACACACCTGTCAGATTGGCTAAAATGACAGGAAAAGATAAAGATGAATGTTGGAGGGGATGTGGGAAAACTGGGACACTAATACATTGTTGGTGGAACTGTGAACGGATCCAACCATTCTGGAGAGCAATTTGGAGCTATGCTCAAAAAGTTGTCAAACTGTGCATACCCTTTGACCCAGCAGTGTTTCTACTGGGCCTATATCCCAAAGAGATCTTAGAGGAGGGAAAGGGACCCACATATGCAAGAATGTTTGTGGCAGCCCTTTTTGTAGTGGCTAGAAACTGGAAACTGAATGGATGCCCATCAATTGGAGAGTGGCTGAATAAATTATGGTATATGAATGTTATGGAATATTATTGCTCTGTAAGAAACGACCAGCAGGATGATTTCAGAGAGGCCTGGAGGGACTTGCATGAACTGATGCTGAGTGAAACGAGCAGAACCAGGAGATCATCATACACAGGAACAACAGTATTACATGATGATCAATTCTGATGAACATGGCTCTCTGAAACAAAGAATTGTCTCAAACCAGTTCCAATTGTTCACTGAAGAAAACCATATACACCCAGAGAGAGGGATATGAAATATGGACCACAACGTAACATTTTCATGATCTCTATTGACATTTGCTTGTATTGTGTTGCCTTTCTCTGATTTTCTTTTTTTTTTCTTGTAGATAGGATTTTTCTTGCATAACTTGTCAAGCATTTCAACATTATTAACATGTAGTGGACTTCCTGCCACCTAGGGGAGGGAGGGGACTGGGGGTAAAATTTGTAATGGAAAGCTTTGTAAAGATCAATGCTGGGGAACTACCCATACATATGTTATACAAATAAAAAGCTTTAATAAAAAAAAAAGTACTAAGAGGACTGGAAGCTTTATGAAACATAATTTATTTCAAGATTATTTTTAATATAAAACTACAAGGACATGCTCTGGTTCCACTAAATATCATGGTCCTGAAAATTAATACATTTCTTTAGTGCTCAAGTATTAGAACACAGGACATAGAAGCATGCTTCATAAAAAAAGTAATCTGAATTATATTTCATTAAAAGGTCACTGCTTACAGAAAAATTTCAAAATGGGTGGGCTTCTATTAGTCTGAAAATGGGGAGGAGTCTTTTTTTTTTAATTTAGAGGGCAAACTGTTAAGTGGAAATAATGAAAACAAACTGTAATGCTTAACTGCATCCTAATTTGCAGCATGCCTGACAGATCTAGAACTTTGTTCTGATCTTCACCACCTTCCTTAAATTTATTTTTGGTTCAGACCTGTGTAATATGAAATCACTGAATAGGATCTCTTATTTAGAGCTGGAAGGAAACCTTAGAGGTCCTCTCATCGAGTCCCCTCTCTTAACAAATGTGGAAAATGAGACACAGCCGAAGTTAAATCATTTGCTCACACCTATTGTCTGAGGCAGCATATGCAACTGGGTCTAAATCTGATTTCAAGTCCAGTACCTTATCCACTGTTTCACAGATAAAGATCAAATTGTCCTAAGAAGGCGAAGAAGATACTGCTGTTATTCACTCTGGTCTTTTTATTCTTGAAATTCAGTCTGTGATTAGGAAAATTAGGAACAAATTTGCCTGCAATGATATACAGCATGGCATACAGTATTTGTGGCCTGGAAAAAGTGACATTTTTGGTGCAAAATATTTTAGACCCAAGAAAGTAAAGCTTCAAATAGTGACAAGCTATGAAAATGCATCTTGAGTCACAGACAAAATAAAATTAACACTTAACTATGAAGAGTCAAAAGGCATTACCCTGGGCACATTCTCCCTATCAACTTTAACCATTTTCTGATGGATTTTAATTTTCATGGGTATGTTTAAAATTTTTCACTTGAAATCTAGTAGCAAGGATTAGCTTCATCTAGTATTTTCACATTCTAATATTTAAGTCTAGGCACAGCTAATTTATGAAGAATTAGAGAAGTGAGGCTGAATGAAGAAAATAGGGTCTAAATGGAAACTGGATGACCAAAACACAGCAAGTGGTTGGGTGGGGCTGGAAGTAGTGGACAGGCTGGAGTGTGTACTCAGGGGTGGAGGGACAACAGAGGAGAGTCCCACTGTGAATATCAATAGGAGACTGACAGTTTCATATCCAAAGGGGATAGAGGGAAAGGCAGGTCCCAGGGCAGTGGGAGCAATTGTTCTTTGGAGGAAAGGGGAGTGGGCTTCCAGAATGGTACTTGTTGTGGGGAGGAGTGGAGCTCCCTCCCCTTCCTTCTCCCCATCTCTACTTTCAGCACCCTGTGACTCATTTGTCCCAAGCTAGTTAAGCTTTTGTAGCACCAGGTAGCAACAAATGATGAAATACTAGCCATCAATATTAGTTACCATACTGTCAAATTTAAAGGGCACATCCCTCCATTCTGTTAAAGTAGATATGTGAAGAGATTTGTTAGGATATATTCAATGTGTTAAACAAAACAATAAAACAAGATTTCATTTAGATGGGGAAAAAAGGTAATGCTGATAGCATACTTCAAGGGATCTTCGATCTCAACTGCGATGAGACCTATCACATTTTCATTTTGTATCACTCGCCCATATCTACCCATAAATTCTACAAAGGGGGTCTATGTAGCATGCTGGAGGCTTCTCTAGATACAGTCACATTACATGGAAAGTGAAAGAACAGAGAAGTTGTCCACAGATACCACCTTGGGGTTTGTTTTTTTTCCAACTCGAGTCATACATCTTCCCAATGACATCTTTTTATTATTTCTCTCTTGCATACATGTAGTTCCTTGATAGTAATACATTACAGCTCAACACCTGCAGCATACCTCTCATCATTGCTCTTTGGATGTCCTCCAAACTTAATTTTTCAGTCTGGTATTCCCATAACTCAGCCATAAGACATCTCCCGAAGAATACTGAAGTTTAAAAAATAGGCCTTTGTTTCAGGGAGAAGCTTGGGGTCATTAAAAGCTTGTGGAATCGCCTCAAGACAAACCAGCCAACTCTCCCCCTCGGATTCTGGGCTCAATTCTTTATCTGCAACTTGTTCAAGAAACCCATGTGGGTCTATTCAAATTTAACAAAACAATAGAGTGAACCACTTATTAAAAACTGAAAAAGTACACAAAATTGAATTTCTTTTACAAACAACTTATTTCCCCTCAAAATTTGTATTGATGGACTGACTAAATGAGTAGTTTTTACCATAGTTTGGAAAATGGGCATTATTCAACTACTTGGGTATTCCAATGTGTATAGTTAGGCTGAACTTTGGAATGAATATATTCATGGGTTTCATTTAGCAGGGTTCCATAGCTTAATAGTATTGAACAGAAGAGGGCCATTAAACAGTATCTTGTGTTACATGTTTCCAAAAAATTTTAGTGATATAAGTTATATAGCACCTACTATATGCACTGTTCTAGGACTTTTATGAAGATCTCATTTGATCCTTATAACTACACTGGGAAGTAGGTGCTATTTTTAATCACCCCCATTTTTAGGAAACAAGCAAGCAAACCTTGGTTAAGGTCACAAAGCTAGTGAAAAAAGGTCGAATTTGAACTTGGGTCTTCCAGACTCCAAGGCTCAGCATTCTATCCACAGAGCCACCTAGATACCTTATGATTTGACATACGCATAAGTGCCCATCCTGTTGGAAAAGTCTTTAAAGGTAGTGTTTTGCTGTATCGAGTTAAAAGCTTTTTAATAGCCGAGTGAGATCTTATTTTCTCTATAACTTTTCAGACAATTTCAGTCTGTTAAAAATTTGATTACAGAATATTTTATGCTAATGTTTCCTTGTTCATTTCTCATGGCTTCAGCAAGGATTCCTTCAAGGCATGTGCAGATTATTCTTCTAAAATTTTACTGAGATATAAAAATAGGCATATGTATTAGAAGTTAATGCTAATATCATGATTGCCTTTTTCGGTTTATAAGAAGGCCTATATCCCCAAGTGTTTGGTACTCTTTCCCTTTTATAAATATTTTGAGAATTTATCCCTTAGCATCCTCAAAACTATATTGCCTCTTGCATAAATCTCCTGAGCACACTTTATCTAGTTTGGCACTTTACTCTGCTTTTTCTTGTGTAATTAGTAACACTTTCCCCCTTTTAGTCCCCTAGCTATTCTTATTCTCACTAGTTAGCCTTACTACTTACTGCCTTGCTAAGCAATTTAGCTTGATTTTGGGAGTAGTATCCTCTTGACATATCTGAATTTTAATCACAAACCCATTTTTTATATCTAACCCATGATTAATTCTTAGTCTAGGAATTTGAGGCCAAGGCAGTAAGAAAGAGCAATGCTGTGGAAGTAGACAAATTCATTGACAACATATATAAAAGCTATTTTGCACAGTATTCTATAGGTTTCTTTAAGACCAAAGAAAAACCTTTTTACTTTTCATAAGAAAATAACTATTAGGTAGGAGAAAGTTAAGAGGATAAGAACTTCTAAAAATTGATCTGTGGAGAAGATGGAACACTCAAACTTTTAATCATGAAAAGGAAGACAAAGAAAAATCTCTCGTTACAACAAGGAATACTTCCACATTTGCTGCTATATACATTCTTCCTCCTTGAATAAAAGTTTCCAATAATGAAGGAGAAAGAATAAGCATTTATATAGCACCCACTATATGCTAAGCACTATACAAATATCTCATTTGTTCTTAACAACAATCCTGAAAGGTAGGTGCTGTTATTAGCCCCTTTTCACCGTTGAGGAAACTGAAGCAAACAAGGTTAAAGTGATTTGTCCAGAGTCAACACAGCTAGTAAGTGTCTCAGATCAGATGTGAATGCAAGTTGATCCAGCTCCAGGCTCCCACCTTGCTGCCTCAATAGAGACCAGAATCAAGATGATCTATTGGTAATGTGTTTTGCTCTGACTAAAGAAATCCCTGGAATAAAGAATAAGGGTTTAAAAATTAATTTTTTTTTCAAAAGAAAGGGCAGGCAAAAACTAAAGGTGACTTTTTGGGTTTGTTTTCATAGAATAATAAATATTTCATAAAATTTTCAGTTCTTCCTATTATAATTACCTAAGAAATAAGCATCTTTATTAAATGACAATTTCAGATAAGGTCACACCCCCATTAAATCTATTATGGATATAAAGTTAATTCTCTCAAAAGTAAAACAATATAGTTTTATTTGTTTACAATATAGTTTGTATAAGAATTGCCGAGTTTTGTCATGTGCCAATTTGCTTTTCAAATTTAAGAAACCATTATCTGAAATAAATCAAGGACAGCCTGTTCTTTCTTACAAAGTCATCTTTCAATAGTAGTAAACATCAACTGAAATCTTTAAACCCAAACATCATTTGAATCCCTACATAACCTTAATTTTCCCCCATAAGAAGAGATTAGAAAAGAGACAATTCTGTCCCTTAGTTGAAAGGTGTGCATTAAAACTCAACTTCAACTCCAGCAGTTGAAAGCATCTACTTCCCAGGTTCCTTTGTACAGTTTTTCTGATTCTGTGAATTAAAATCCTCCAACTTTCGCATTTCTTCTTCAAAACGAATTTTAAGATCCTTGTTGTTTCTTAGGAAGACCTTCATTGCCTCTACATTTCTTATGACCTGAAATAGGGAAATTCAATAAAACATGAAAATTCAAAATTACTATTACAAACTTTTCATTTTAAGCTCAGCCCTGGGGGTGAGGGAAGTTACTTTGTGAAGTCAGGTAATCATTCATCTTTCTAGTTATCTCAGTTGTATGTTCCCATAATAAGGTGTCAATTCCCCTTATCTCTGGTTTCCCTAGTCAGTATCTCTTAATATGTCAGTATTGAATTCAATCCTCCAAATGTGATACAACCAGTACGAGTACCATGGAAATTATCATGACTTCTTTTGTCTTTGATAAACTGCTATTACGACATACTTGGTGTAGTTCAGTCCTTTAAATCCTATCTGACTGTTACCCTCTTTGGGTAAAGATACTGGAGTTGTTTGCCATTTCCTTCTCCATCTCATTTTAGAGATGAGAAACAGACAAATAGGGTTAAGTGGCTTCTTCAGGATCACACAGCAAGTGTCTGAAGCCAGATGTGAACTCAGAAAGATAAGTGTTCCTTATTCCAAGTCCACCACTCTATCCATTTGTATCACCTAGCTGTCCTGAACATTCTGTCTGGCATATATTGCATCATCTTAGCTGAGATGATGCCCATGCAGATTAATACATAACATTAATATAGAGATTTATACTTGTCAAAGCATTTCACAGATCTGATCTCATGCAGATGTAGCAGTTTCTACTTCAAGCCTTCAAACACAATTTCAGAGGAGCTATTTCCCCATACTGATGCCTAAAGAACAATGCTTTTGTTGGAGGGGAGTCTGTCCCATTCCCCCCCCCCCGAATTTTAATTTTTAGCTACTTTAGACTTGACAAACACAACAAATATGATCGTTTTCCCATTCAAAGTAAAAAACAAGAACTATATGAAACAATATATTATGCACGTACAGGTTTCTCTTAAAGTATATGGTATATAATACATAATGTATATTATATATAACATGTAATAAATTCAACATGCTGGTTCTAGAGCTGTATTTCCCTTCAAATTTGCTCTTCTAGTCAATAATTTTTTAAAAATTGATCTTTTCTTTCTGGGCATCACATCACTATACCCCATCTTCTCATTTTCTTTCTACACCAAGCCTCTAAAATGCCCTCCCCTTGTAACAAATAAGCAGAGTCAAGCAAGGCAAATCTACACATTGGCTGAGAGCGTATGTCTTGTCCTGTACCTTTAGTCTGGTGGGAAATAAGCTTTGCCATTCATTTTCTTAACCTTAAATTGCCTGCCTTTGAATTGGAGCAGAAGTACCAAGGCATTTAATTTTTTATGAGGGGATTTTAGCAGAATTTACTAAAAAGTCCAAATAATAAAAATATCAGTGAGCATCTTCACTCTTTGAAAGATCATGTGAAAGATGCCTTATGGCTCCAGCCCAATCCAACATGGTACTTTACTAAATCTGAAGCTGCTTTCTGATGACAGCTGTCACTTGATCCAAACACAGCCTGAGCAGCTGCTGATCCCATTTGGCTCTTTTGCTGAAAATCTACAATCATTTGTACACATGTACTGTCTATTTTAATATAGCCCCCTTATTTATAATTTTATTAGTGTTAGGACTTAGGAAAACTACAGAAAATGGAAGATTACAAGCTACGGCTGCTCTCCTGTCCTTTGCTATCCTTAAAGAGACGTCACACATTCTATTCACATACCATTATAACATTTATATTAAAGTTCCAGTGGACTTAATAAACCTGTTTCAAGTCAGTCCCAAGTCATTCCACTTTTAGTATCGGTACTGAAAAGAATGAAAGTTTAGATTGTTAAATATGAGGAAGAAAAGTTTTGGAGGCCCATTCTATAATGAATGGAAACATCTGGGAAGAAGGGAAAACTCTTCCCTCATAGTATCTCAGGAGTAGGACCCTGCCTACTGCTCTGCTGTCATTTTCTTCTATCATATGAGCATGGAAATTGGGTATAGGTGCTGGAGAAGAAAAATGAGAAAATGCAGTGGAGATGAGAGTGTCCCAGCATGGGCTCTTGTAGCTCTAACCAGACCAGCATTCCACAGCTGAGAGCACGTAAGGTACTAATTTTCATATCTGCCATCAGGGCTTTCCAGTAAAGGAAAATAAATGCTGACTCAAATATCAATTTAAAATAGCAAGGCAGAATTAAAGATGTGCTAGAAAAACAGAAGATTTGGTAAATAGCATCTCCCTTCTTGATTAAAAATAAAAGTGATTTGTGATTAAAAATAAGAAAATTCAAAAAGCTTGGATAGGACTCCGGGAAAATGGCAGAGTACCTCAGAAAATTTCAAGCTCTCCAGATTTCCCCCACTAACAATAAATTTGCTCCTTAGGGTGAACAAAGACTGGTGAAAAAGATGACTTGGGGCACATCAGGAGTCCTCTTGAGACAACCTAAGAAGACCTGAAGGAAGTAGAAAGTGGAAAGGAAGAAGACCATCGTTTGAAGTATAAACACCTCCAGGCTAGCTCCACAGAAAGAGCAAGTGCTAACAGGGTTTGGCTGGAGCCTCAGCAGGAACCATGGGAACTTTCACCTCCCCAACAGCATAGGGAATCCGAGTCTAAATCCCAGAAGACTGAGGAAACCTCTACTGATTAGCACACTCAGGGAATGCAGAAGCAGGCGGACAGGGATGCTGCTTGCTGTGGGCATTTGCAGGAGGGGGGAGCTTTTGGTTTGAGGTTCCAGGATTAAAGGTGCTTACACTAATAGTTCTCATTAAAAATATATTGTAATAATAACAATGAATAAGCAAAGAAAGAACCAAGGAACCATAGAAATTTACTATAGGAATAGGGAAGGTTGGGGTTAATCTTCAGTTTACTGAAGTAAAATAAAAAGCTTCTTCTACCCCAAAGAGTAATGTTAAATGACTACCTGTCCAGAAATAATTTGTAGAAAAACTAAAAAAAAAAAGACTTTAAAAAATCAAATAAGAGATTGAGGAAAAACTAGCAAAAATAAAAAAAAAACTATCCAAAAAAAAGCAAGGTTATGAAAAAAAAAGAAGATAGAGTTAAAGAAAACAATTCTTTGAAAATTAGAATTGGGCAAAGGGAAGCCAGTCAAGCTATGAGGCCAAGAAATAACAAAATATAAAAAATGAAAAAATGTGAAACACCTGGTAAGGAAAACAACTTATCTGAAGAAGAGATAAATAAGTGGACTACCTGACAGCTGTGACCAAAAAAAAAAAAAAAAAAAGGACCTTGACACAATAATGTAAGGAATAAAAGAAAATTTTCCTGAAGTGATAGAATATGAGGGGAAAGTAGAAGTAGAAAAAATCCACCAATCACCACCTCAAAGAGATCTTTTGTGGAAAACACATAGGAATATTATTGCCAAATTTTGAAACCTCCAGCTCAAAGGGAAAATTTTGCAACAAAAATTCAAGAGTTAGCAAGGATAGGAAATAAAAGATAATACACAAACATTACAACAAGGATTAGGTGAGATTCTTGCCTCATATTTTATATGAGATTATATAATGTGAACTCTGTCTTGCTCATCTCAAAGATGCCTTATACCACTAATACTTTCTTCACTCTTGTCTCACAGGATGAGGAAGCTAATCTTCTACCTACTCTAATGATTCCATTTCATTTTGTATCCTCCAACAAACTGCCTCTTCCTGTCCCTAGTCCTTCCCACTCTTTATCCTATTTTTAGACTTTCCTATTTATTGGTTCCTTTCCTACTGCCTACAAGCATGCTCAAGTCTTTCAAAAAACCCTCACTTTAGAACCCAACGTGCAAAAATGTTTGTGGCAGCCCTTTTTGTAGTGGCAAGGAACTGGAAACTGAGTGGATACCCATTAGTTGGGGAATGGCTGAGTAAATTATGGCATATGAATGTCACGAAATATTATAAGAAATAATTAGCAGGATGATTTCAGAAAAGCTTGGGGAGACTTACATGAACTAATGCTAAGTGAAGTGAGAAGAACCAAGAGAACATTGTACACAGCAACAAGATTGTATGATAATCAACTGTGATGGACTTGCTAAGGTGATTCAAGGAAATTCCAACAGACTTGTGGGTAGGTGATTCTTGGTCGTAATGCTCTCCGGAATATTATATTCCAAGCCCTCCAGTCCTTTAACATAAAAACTGTTGAATTCCAATAGACTTGTGGTAGAAAGAGCCATCTGCATCCAGAGAGAGGGCTATGGAGACTGAATGTGGATCATAGCCTAATATTTTCACCTTTCTTGTTTTTTGTTTGCTCAGTTTTTTTTTTTTCTATTTTTTCCTCTTTTGATTTGATTTTTCTGGAAATATTCATCTTAGCAAATATTTAGAATTTTTAGAAGAATTGCACATGTTTAACCTAAATTGATTACTTGTTATATAGAGAAGAGGGGTAGGGGGTAAGAAAGGGAGAAAAATTTGAAGCACAAGGTTTTACAAGGGTGAATGCTGAAAACTACATTTGCATGTATTTTGAAAAATAAAAAGCTATCACTTTAAAAAAAAACTCACTTTATCTCTCCAACCCCACTATTTCCTATATCTCTTTTGCCCTTTATGACTAAATTCCTTAAAATGGTCATCAACATAATGACGAATGTTGGAGGGGATGTGGGAAGGCTGGGACACTGATGCATTCTTCATGGAACTGCGAACGGATCCAGCCATTCTGGAGAGCAATTTGGAGCTATGCTCAAAAAGTTATCAAACTGTGCATACCCTTTGACCCTGCAGTGTTTCTATTGGGCTTATATCCCAAAGAAATCATAAAGGAAGGAAAGGGCCCCACATGTGCAAGAATGTTTGTGGCAGCCCTTTTTGTAGTGGCTAGAAACTGGAAACTGAATGGATGCCCATCAATTGGAGAGTGGCTGAATAAATTATGGTATATGAATGTTATAGAATATTATTGTTCTGTAAGAAATGACCAGCAGGACGATTTCAGAGAGGCCTGGAGAGACTTGAATGAACTGATGCTAAGTGAAATGAACAGAACCAGAAGATCAATGTACACGGCAACAACAATATTATATAACGATCAATTCTGATGGACATGGCTCTCTTCAACAATGAAATGTTTCAAACCAGTTCCAATTGTTCAGTGAAGAAAGCCATATACACCGAGAGAGGGATATGAAATGTGGACAACATAACATTTTCATGCTCTCTATTGATGTTTGCTTGCCTTGTGTTTCCTTTCTCTGATTTTTCTTTCTTGTAGATACAATTTTTCTTGCACAAAAATGATAGGTGTGGAAATATGTATACACATATTCGATTTGTCAAGTATTTTAACATAATTAACATGTAGTGGATATCCTGCCATCTAGGGGAGGGGTGGAGAGTGGGGGGGGGAAATTTGTAACAGAAAGCTTTGTAAGGGTTAATGTTGAACAATTATCCATACATATGTTTTGCAAATAAAAAGTTTAAAAAAAATGGTCATCAACAACAGGTACCTCTACTTTTTCTTTTCCTACCTTTCCACCTTCTTATACCTTACACTCTGACATATATTCTTCAATCTGGTGATCTTGATCTCCTGGCTGTTCCAGACATTCCATTTCTTGGCACTGGCTTATTACCCCATGCTCTCCCTCCTATTTTTGCTAACTGGCTTCCTTTAAGTCCCAACTGAAATCTCATCTTCTACATTCAGAAGCCTTTGCCAAACCTTCTTAATTCTAGTGCCTTCTTTCATTTATTTCTTATTTATCCTGTATTTGACTTTTTTTTTAACTTTTTGTTTGTTGTTTCCATATTGAGTTGTGAATTTCTTGAGGGAAGTTACTGTCTTTAGCCTCCTTTTGTACACCCAACATTATGCAAAGTGTTTGGTATATAGCTGACAATATGTGTTTGTTGCAGAAGACTGACTTCTTATACTTGTGACATACCAACTAGGATTTATACTTAAAAGTATATACATTAATCTGTATTTGTGAAATATTCATTACTAGTAAATACTTTGTTTATAAACCAGAACAGGAAATATTCATTATAAGCATGCCTTAGACTAATAATATTTCCTAATGGGTTAATTTTTTTTTTTTTTGCTACACAACTTGTGTTTTTTACCTCTTCAGGTGATACTGCTTGCTCCTCTGCTTGAAAATAACTCTCTTGAAGTTTTTCTCTTAATAATTCCATTTCTATTTCATTAATTTCACTTTCATTGAGATAAATTCTGGTTTTACTTTCAGCTCCATCCAACTGATCCTCCCCAGGAATATGGACAGCCCAATCAGATGTCAGTAGCTAGTTAGTTACATAAAAGAAACATATTAATTCATTCACATTCAAAACATAGATTTTTAAAATTATTCAACAAGGATTATGATTAAAAACTGTTAATTCAGGCTGTGTTGATATTGCTTCGACAGAAAAAAGCATTTACGTATAGGAAGATTTCAGGTCCTATGTGAATTTACCTGGAACACTTTTTTTCCTACATCGAAATCCAAAAATTGGGATTAAAGCCCTATAAAATCCAAAATTCAGATGTTTCCAAAATTTTCTTCTTTGTCCCATTATATTTTTAGCAGAAGTTTTTACCTGTTCTACTCTGGCACTTGTGGCTGCAATCTCTGGGATATTTCGAAATTCATTCAAAAAACTTTGAATCTTCTCCTGAAAATCTTCCAGCCATGTAGAAGAGACTTTCATTTCTGAAGAGTGCATGATTTCATTACGACATTTAATCACCTAAAAACGAAGAGGAACTTTAAAAACTATCTCATACTCGACTGGAAATGTCTCCACATCATCCTCAACATTCTGGGGAATATAATACCTCTCAAAACAGTCTCTATGTTTCTGAATAATTCCAATTGTTAAGAAATTTTTCCTTACATGAAGGTGGAACTTGCTTCCTTTAGTTTTGTCAAATGTTCTGTTTCGGTCATTACACCAACCAAAACAAGCCTAATACCTTTTCTACCTGCCAGCCCTACATGTAATTGAAGAGAAAATAATGCCACCTCAAATCTTCTCTTCTCCAGGCTAAACATTCCCAGACTTCAACTGATTTTCATAAGGTATAAACTATTCTCTTTCTGTATGCTTTTTGGCTTATCAATGTCCCTCTAAAAATATGACTTCCAAAACTGAAATATTCCTGCTGTGATCTGAGCAGAGTAAAATAGAATAGAAACATTATCTCTCTTATTCTGGATATTTCGATTCTCTTAAAGAACTTTAAAGTTTGCATTAGTTTTTTGGTTTTTTTTTTTTCGTGGCCAGATTTCACTCTTACCTCAGCCTACCAAAGTCCCAAGATCTTATTCATGCTAATTGCTTTGCCCCAATTGCTATCTAGCCTTAATCACTGAATGGGGGCAGCCTCAGTTAAACTGAGACCAATTAAAGACCTTAGCTTAAAAAGGCCAATCCAGCTGCATCAGGGCCAACTCCAGTCCTCCAGATCTATATCTGGCCCTGGGGCCAAAGGGCTGAAGGAGAAAGTGAGGCAGGTGACCTTGCATAGCCCACCCTAACTTAAATCCAACTCATGTCAAGGCATCATGTCCTTAAGATCATGTTCCTTTTCCAGAACAAAGGGCAAACAACAACAGCTATATAGCCAAGATTTCCCCAACTCCTATTTGTAAAGTTTATTTTTTGAACCCAGGTATGGGACTTGACATTTATAAGTATTAAATTTTTAGATTTGGTCCACTGTTAGCTTTAAAAAGTTAAATCTCCCCCCGCCCAGGGCTATCATTCAATACACTCTCTCTTCCAGCTTTTATGTTATCAACAAATCTGAAGGAGCTGCCTTTCCCTTCTTCAAGTTACTGATAAAAAAAGAACAGTAGAGAGCCAAAAAGAGATTCTTGAGCATCATCACATGAGATGTTCTTACCCTTCTGGCAATCTCATCGGCTCTCATGGGCTTAATTACCCATCTATGCAGATTACTCAGAGATTTGTATATTTAGCACCTTTCCCCTGAGTATCCATTCTGCATCACCAATTATCTACTGTACATTTCAAAATGTCTGTTATTAAGACATCTCAAACATAACATGTACAAAACTGAACTTATTATCTCTTCCCCCCTCCCAACTTCCCCTCCTCCAGGCTAGCCTGTTTCTGTTGAAAGCTATCACCATTATTCCAGTACTCCAGATTTTCATCACTGGCATTTTCCTGTACTCCTTATTCTCCTCAGCCCACATATCCAATCAGTTACTAGAACTTGCTATTTCTACCTCCATAAACATTGCCTGGATCTAGCTCCTTCATTAACCTTAATTCAGGCCCTCAACGTTTCTGAACTAGATCACTGTCACAGCCTATATTTTTCTACTCATTTCTATACAAACAGCTCCCTATTGCCTCTAGGATAAAACATAAACTCCCCTCTTTATCTTTTAATGCCCTTGACAACCTAGTCCTAGTCTATCTTTCCAGCTTCACTGAGGTACCTTCAGAAAAGCAGCCAGCTTGCTCAGTGAATACTACACAGGGCTAGGGGCCAGGCAGATCTACATTCAAATCTGGCCTCAGGCACTTACCAGTAAGTGATGTAACCTCTTTTTGTTTCAGCTTCCTCAACTGTTAAGTGGGGATAATGACATTTCCTACTCAGAAAGGCAGTTGTGACAATCAACTAAGATCATATTTGTAAAGGACTTAACCCACTGCCAGCTGATAGCAGGTGCTATGTAAATATAGATAGTTACTTCCTGATTTGTTCTTTGTGATTTAACCACACTGGCCTTTTCTCTGTTCCACACACAAAACTGTATTTTTAATCTCCATATTTGGAATATATTTCTTTCTTACTCCTGCCTCAGTCTCTCTTTAAGAGGAAATTCAAGCACCATCTTCTGCATGAAACCTCATTTATTTCTCAAAAATGCCAGGGACTTCCTTTCCAAACTACTTTGTATTTAAATTACTTATTATATGTTTATATTTATTTATCCACTTTTGATCTATACTGTATATATTTTTGTTTGTTCCTGTTGTCTCCCATATTAGAATATAAGCTTTGTTTTACTTATTCTTAATTTTAAAAGTGAAGCATCTTACATGTTTCTATCCTTAAAAAAACCCACATACCTTTGAACCCCAATTGTATCAGAAAATGAATTAAATTGCTTAATTTTTTAATCTTTCATTTTTTTTTCTATGAATCAGAGAAACTTTTAAAGGAAAACTTTTTCCTACACTTGATATTTTCCAGTGAAGGCCACTAACTAACAAGCTCACTGGCATTTAAGGTTGACTTAAAATTTTAAATCAGACAATTTAAATGCTTAGAAGTACCTGGAAGTTCTTACCTCTCTAACTTTCTTTCGGTCAATTCTGAAGTGATCACAGGAGTTGATAAGACTTAGAAGAGCAACTGCATCACATTCCTCAGGTCCTTTTTTGTCTGCCAATCCCCTGGGCATAAAAGCCTGTAGTACAGAGCCCATAAAACTTTCATTTTATTTAGGAAGTTGCAAATCATTTATCATCACTCTATTTCCCTAAGGATAACAACTAAGGTTCTTTTAGTCTTCAAATAACAACAGAAATCTGCCTGAATTAGGTTTCTGGTGGGCAGTACAAGTTGGGCAGTAGGGTTTTAAATAATCATAGAACTTTCTGAAAGAAACCTCAAAGGGGTTTATCCAATCTCATTTTTTTTTTTTACAGCAAGTAAAAATGACTAACCCATGAAATTTTCAAAGATCTTTAAGAGTATTCCACAACCTCTCCTAGTAACCTGTAAAGGTTTTTTTTTTCATTGAAATACTAGTGGTTGTACTGTTAAAGTAGTAAAGCATTTGGTGTCCCAAATAGATTCCCTAGTGGATAAGTAAAGATAATAAATAAGTAAAAGAAACATCTATACAATACAACCTACCACAGCTCATGATTCAGTGTTACAGAAATGAAAAGTAGATGTTTAAGAAAGATTTTACATATACACACAAAGATTTGTATCTATCTGTATTCTACTAATGAAAACAAAATCCAAAAAATGGCTGGAGTAAACCATATAAACATAGAAGATGTCTGTTCTAAAGGTAACACAACTCTGATGGATCACTTCTCAAACTATCTGAAAGAGGAGGTAGATTCCTCTACCCTTGGGGCAGAGGAATCATGTACCTTATAGTTACTGAAAAAAAACAAGACCAAGAAAAAACAAAACCAAGAAAAAAATGGGTTTCTGCAAAACCCATTACATCACAATATGTATAAATACATATATTATAAATAATATAATCTCCCTTAGATTATTGCATATTTTAGTGCATATTTTTAAATAAATACACATACACATATGGTAGCATCCCAACTATTTTATGCAGTTTTAATATTTTATATGATTTTAAATATATATATGTGTGTGTGCGTAAATTTTAAAGCACTACTATCCAGTGTAAAATAGCGTGTTTCTTACTAACCTGGCCTAGTTTCTCTCCCCTTCACTCCATAAATCAAATTTTTTTTTCTCCTTAAAACTATACTGGATATAATAGAAAAGAGAAAAATCTCTGAATTTCACAAATTCTCTAATTCATAGTTGATCTAAGACTTGACTGCCATATTTTTCTTCCTCATTTCTAATTTCCAATTCACTAATGTTTTATTATGTATTTAAGTCTTATTGTCTCTTTTTATTTGAGTTCACAGACTATCAGGTTTTCCTAAGGAAGTTTAACTTGATATAAATCAATTATCACAAGGAAGAGACCAAAAGAATCTTAGACCTGCTTTATTAGCAAATACTTGATCTCTTTGCCAAGGAAAGAGAAAAAGCAGCCAAAGGCAATACTGGCAGACTATAAATACTTGTAAAATCTTATAGAGGAAGATGGTGGATGATTATGAGCACTATCAGCTCATGAAACAGTGAAAAGAAGGACAAGTTTATAGAAAAACTTGGCATGAAACATAGCCATGCCAGATTACTTGAAAAGCAGTTAACAATAAAAAAAAAAGGGTGGGGGGGAAACAAAGACACCATTTCAGTAAAAATTTTTCTCCATAATACAGTATAGCTATGTCATGTCTACTTTTAACTTATGGGTTCCTGCATGAAGAAGCAGAAAAAGCGCTGATAAAACAACATGGGCAGAATGGCTGGGTGAGGCCATGTTATACTCAGAAGGAGCCTGTGTTAGAGGTAAAAATTGAGGGATCAATTTTCAAGATATCTGAAAAAGGGAGGGGAGGATAATAAACACTTGGGGGAGGAAATCATGTAGTTACTGAAAAATGAGACTTAAGAATATGGCAATAACTACTGCATCAAACCGCATCTCTGCAAACCCATCTCTTTTTTGATAGAATGATACCCTCACATGCATTTCAGGCCATCCTCAATGACCTGAGAAGAGAAACAAGCCACATTTCACAGCAAACTAGCAGACTCTCCATCTTTACTATCACACAAATGACTGAAAAGTATAGAGCACATAAGATCCCACTTTCTTGTTTATTAGCTACAAAAAACACTTGATTTGGTAAAGTATTTCCTTAAAGACTCATCCAACAAGGTGGTTCTCATACATTGGTCACAACCTTATAAGAATGCTATTAAGATATTACAATATAATTATAAAGGATCATAGTTAAACCTGGAAAGATTTTGGAGGTTATTTAGCGCAATGCCCTCAGGAAAAGGAGGCTGAAGACAGTAAAAGGCAGAACCAATATTCAAATTTAGGTCTTCTGAATAAATTCAGGGCGTTTCTTATTCTACAACAGAATTACTTTGTTCTAAAATCATCTGATTATTAATACAAAGCAAGGCATATGACAGAAGATGTGTGTTTTTGCTGGTGCCATGGAAAATATCCATAACTATCTAAATAGAAGAGGTATATGCCCTTGAGATCAGGGGTTCTTAAACTGGTTTCCATGTCATGGGGTCTATGGATAGATTTCAGAAGATCCATGAACTTAGATGGGGGAAAAACCCCCACATCTTTATTTTCACTAAATAAAAAATTGCAGTTATATTCTTTTGAGAAGGGGTACCTAGGTTTCACCAGACTACCAAAGGGATTCATGACATAAAAGAGGTTAAGAACTCCTACTTTAGATAGTGAGATCTCTCTGATGATGTTCTTGTTAGCTGATCATATTGTGCTGATTGCCCCAAGCCCCAGAACATTATAGAGACAGCTAAAGGAAATATGTCATCACTATTCACATGGAACCTGAGAAAAATATCTATTGTCCAGACTATCATATACAATTGGATCCATCAGCACATATCCTACACAAAAACTAAAGATTGGCAATGAAGGGCAGCTAGGTGGTGCAGTGGATAGAGCACCAGCCCTGAAGTCAGGAGGACCCGAGTTCAAATTTGATCTTAAACACTTAACACTTCCTGGCTGTGTGACCCTAGGCAAGTCACTTATTCCCAATTGCCTCAGAAAAAGAAAAAAAAAAAAAAAAAGCAAAGAAAGATTGGCAATGAACTTTGCTCACAACTGATTAAAAGAAGGGAATTGACTTAAATTTGGGAAACCTTACAGTGTCTTTAATGATTTCCAACTTCTCCTTGAAATGAAGATTTGTCTTTTTAATAGGAGTGTTTACCAGGGATGTTATATAAATATAAATGATGGAAACAGCCATAGATTCTGGAGTTTCTGAATTTAAGGGTTGGCTATCCAAAGAATAATGTTGTGGTTCATAGAAATGGGTCTGAGAAGGTTGCAGTAGATTACTAGTTAAGAAGTGAATAGGTTAAGCAGGATAATGATCAGAGACCCATATGACTAGAAAAGAAGTTGGGCTGGTCACATTATAAGATTTAAAATTAGACAGCCTGCCAGCTCCACTGAAGATCTAGGTGAAGATCCCTAGTACTCTGGGTGAGCGGTTTGTGGAAAATATACAGGAGGAATACAGGATAATAGATAATAGAACTAGAAAGGACCTCAAAGGTAATCTAGTATTACTCTTTAAGAGAATTACGACCTAAAGTTTTTATTCGTGGAGTATTTTCTGGAAGCCCTTCACCCTACCTTCTGTTCTTTATTTCTTCTTATCTGCCTTTATAAAACACACCAGAAGTTTCTTTTTTGGGTGAGTGGAATGACACCAGTTACTGTTACAATCCCTGCTCAACTAGGGATGTGAGAGAGAACCTATGTTATCTTCTTAGTCCTGAAGTTCTTTCTATTAGTCATAGCCCCCAAACTCTGAGATTCAGACTAGCTGTTTACTAGTCTTGTGCCACAGAATCACCTCAAACTCTGCATGTCCAAAACTGAACTCAATCTCTGTCTTTCTAAGCTCTTCTCTCCTGTTCACTTCTACTGGTAAAGACCTCACTGCTCTCCCAGCCACCCAAGTTTCATTATAACCACTTGCCAAATATGTGGCCTCCTGCATTCATCTATCCCCTCCCCCTACACACACTACAATCAATATAATCCAGGCCCTCATCACTTCTCATTTAGCCTGCTTGCAGAACCCTCCTAACCTTCTTGCTCATCTCTGCTCTCTCTAATCGATCCTCCACACCAATGACAAGCACAGGCTTATCTAGATCACATCCCTGCTCAGAAGATTCAGCTGTTCCCTATACTTTATAGAACAAAATACAAACTTTTGTAATTAAATTTTCCCATTTCAGCCTACCAACCCATACACAACATTCTATCTTTTCATGAATTCTCCCCCACACCTGGTGTGTTCCCCCCTTCACTGGTGCCCTGGAACACTAAACTCCCTTCACTCAGTTCAAGGTCCTTCCTTATACTCCAGTTAATGGCATCCTTCACCCTTTTCATTACTTTGTATTTATATGTATCTAAGTACCCATCTGTCTCCAATCATGTGACTACTAAGTTACTTATTTGTATCCAGGGGGCAGAATGTAAGTTCCTTGAGGGTTTGGATCTGTCCCATTTTTGTCTTTATACTCCCAGCAGCCAGCACAGTGCCCAGTACATAAAAGGCTTACCCAAAGCATGTTGAACACAGTGACAAGCGCTTAGTAGATGACTGAATTGGGTTGAATTCCACCTATGCTCGATATCTGGGCTCCCACAGCCCTATATCTGGGTCATATCTTTGTTCTATGATGCTACTTTAATATAGGTCCCTGTGAAAAAAAGTCTTTGATAGGAAGAAATTACCTTTGCCAGTTCCCAGGGATCAAAAGGCCATCGTTCGGGTTTACAATTTCCCCAGTAGATGTCTCCATTTCTGTTGGTATGATGTTTCAAAATCTCCTTTTTCCATTCTGTACACAACTGACATTGAGGTTGAAACTAAAAGGGATTAGGAGAGGAAAGGAAGCAGGATACTCCAGATGAAATGTACTTGTTTGGATGCCAGCATGTATTGAGTAACTAATGTGGTTTTAAACAAGTGTTTGCCATCACTTTTCAGCTTAGGTCACAAGGATAATAATTTAGCTGGAAAGGACCTTAGACGTCAATTTCTTTATTTTATAAATTAAGAAAAGGAAGCTTAGAGGTTATCACTTGCTCACACAGCTAGGAAAGGTTAGAGCTTGGATATGGACCCAAATCCCTGTGTTCTTTTGCCATACTAAGCTTTAGTTTAGCAAACAGCTGAGGGCAAGTTTCTTGGGGGAAGACTGGATGTAGTTTGGCACCTGACATTCAACCTATTAAAAACAAGAGCAGCCTCTAGGGAAAAATCACTCATTTAATATTGGGCTAGGTGGTCCACAGGATTTCCACTTAATCCCCAAGTGTCTCATCCATTTGGGGTGGGGGGGCAGTGTCACTGACCACCTACCTTAGCTGACAAGCCCATATCAAGAAGAATGAGCACAGTTGGGGCTCTGTCCCCAGACTTTAACAAGGGAAGTCAGTTGACAAGCATTGTTTAAGCATTTTACTACAGGCAGGTATGGCGGCTAAACCGTTGAGTATACCAAGAATGGCAGAAGTTAGCCGGGTGTCCCAAGGAGTTCACTCATACTTGAGGGGTGAGGGGATGGGGTAACAACAATATGTAAATTAGGTACAAAGGTACAAGTAAGATAGGTACAGGAAATTGAAGCTCAACAGCACTAGCATCTTTGGGAATTGGAAAGAGTTTCTTGGTGGAATTTTAGCAGGGACTTCAAGGAAGGCAGGAAATAGAGGTGAAGTAAAAGGGTATTCCAGGCACAGGAGAACAGCAGGAGAAAACGCCCAGTTTCCGGAGGGAGTGTCCAGTGCCGAGAAACACCTAGTTCCCTCATCCAGGGATAGCAGAATACTGTACGGGGGTGGGGTGGGTGGCAGTCAGGTGTAAGATGGCTGGAAAAGCTGGAAGTTACCAGGAGCCGCTGCAGTTTACAGAACAGGGGTGACGGGGTCAAATCTGTATTAAGATTCAAAGATGACTCACTGAGAGGATGGCGGTCCCCTCCGAAGTAATAGTTAAATTAGGAAGAAAGTATGCTTGGGGCAGTAGGATCGGGGGGAGAGTTTAGTTCTGAACATGCCGAGTTTTAAGATGTCTATGGGATGTCCAGTTCGAGGTGTGACTCTAAGAGGTTAGGGGAGACATTACGGTGAAATACATATAATTAAGTCTGTGGGAGCTGAAATGTACAATTATGAAAAATCAAGGTGGTTGGGACTGGATGATCTGCGGCGTAAAACCTGGGAAAGAGGGATGGGGGTCTGAATTTTTACAAGTTTGTTTCCAAGGCCAGCTGGGTCGCTGATGGGAAGGTCTGAGGTCCCTCGCCTCCTCTGGCCAACGCTGCTACCTCTGTCCGGTCGGAGGCATAGAAAAACTGGGGACAAAGGATGTGAATGGACAGAGAAGGCAGCCAGGTTAGGAAGGGGAGAGGAGATACGGCGCGAACACGCGGCACCGGGATGCCCTTCTCACCTGCCGAGCACGGGGGGTGCATCGCACGCGTCCACTGCAGGAGGCGTGGGGGCCCAGGCTAGGGGCTCCAGACAGGATGCGCTCGTGGAAGGCATCCAGCTCGGCGCGGATGAAGCCCTGCAGGCAGCTCCGCAGCAGCAGCAGGCAATGGCCCGCTTTGACCCAGTTCTTGTAGTTGGTGCAGTTGAGGCGCAGGGCCAGTTCCGAGAGCACCATCTGTCCCGGAGTTCCGAAGGCCCTCAGCGCAGGAAGTACCCCTCGGACTCCGGGGAGTGGCACCGAGGAACTGTGCGCATGCTCGCCCTTTTGTTGGGAGGGAATGGGGAGGAGTCCGTAGTCACCACGGGGTCCTGCTCCGTTCCTCCCTTTTCTTGTTTCTCCCAGCTTCCGAAGATCGTGGTTGGCGTGCGCCATACCCCGCCCCCTAACCCGAGGAGGCGCGCCTCGCCAGCCTGGTTCCTGGGCGTACTGGGGCGCACCACCTGTCCAAATATCACCGCCCGGCATTCCTTGGATGATCCAAACCGTGGGAAAATTACGTAGTGCCTAGTCCTTTTTAAACACTTTTTTTGATTCCTTCATTTTGTTGTTTGTTTGGCTAAAGCCCGGGGTGCCCGAAGCAATTTTCTTTTAAAAGACCTTTTAAACATATCTTTTGTATTTACTTTATTTTTGTTTACGCTCCCTCCCAGAGCGACAAAAATCACGAGATTGGTGATTGAGGGAAGCACTTCTGCAAAATCAGTCCACATACTATTTGGATTTGAGCATTATTTCACATCCACCATCCCCATTCTCAGCAAAGGAAAAACGTTTTTCATATGACTTCTCACTAGGTCTGTGATGGGATAGATTTCAACATTACCATCATCTTTGAGATGGTTTGTGCAGGATTTGGAGTGTAGACTCAATTTCCCGGATTCTAATCTAGCCTCAAATTCTTACTAGCTATGCGACCCTGGGCAAGTGTATCTCGGTTTATCTCTAAAAATGAGCTGGAGAACGAAATGGAAAATCACTCAGTATCTGCCAAGACAGCCTCAAATAGGGTCACAAAATTGGGAACGTATGAACGGAACGAGATGATGCTTTTAGAGAAAGAACAACCTTGGGGGCGGGAGTCTGTACAGCCTCTTGCTAAATGTGATTTGAAATGGCTTAGTTTGAAACCAATAGTTCTTTTGTATCTCCAGTTTCAAGTCCAGTGGTTGACTCATAAACCTTTAATCCTGGTTATATGAAGATTTTGCACGTGTTTTCCCAGGTATTCCAAAAATCCACGACAAAGGACAACTGGATACTAAATAACTATTAATGATACAAAGCTACTCTGGTTTCTAATACCCACTTCCTTCCGTCCAACCTCTCCAAATCCTACCCATACCTTTGAGACACTAAGCTCTGATCTTCTTTCAGTGCAGCATCTCTGAGGACTTCATTCAGTTTTCTCTAATACCTACTTTTCTTCAATACTACTACCAATATCCTGAAATCATTAATGTTTTTCATGCTGACATATCTTTCTTCTCCCATTGGATACAGCAATGCTTCCATCTATCTGATAGAAAATAAAGAACTAGGACGCAATAAAAGACACTTCCAGGCTACCCCTGGATTTACCTACTCTACTTATAGACTAGTTCTATATACCATACTACACTTTTTACAGAAACTCATTTGTTCACTTGTGAGATTGCACAAATTATTATCCTCATATTAAGAGAAGAAATAAAGCCAGAAAAGCATCTTAAGACAATGTGTTATCCATAAAACAAGAGAATTTGACTAGATGTTCTCAAAAATTCCTTCCATAGACTTCTACAAGTCTATGATTCTGAGACTGGTTTGTGACTTGGCCAAGATGACATGGACAGTAATGTTTTATTTAAAACATATCACTTTTAAAAATAAACGTTATAAAGACCCTGTAGAAAAACTATGTATTTCCACAGAACCCTCTTTTATCTGTTTTCTAAGTTTATATCAAATTAGAAGCAAAAAGGGGAGAAGACATTGTAGATACCTACACACCAAGAATAGCAAAAACTGAGAAATCATAGGGGAAATGCCTAACTTATGTAAATAAAAGGCTTCAAAAAAAGTAAAGCAAGTTGGCATCACTTGACACTCAGTAGACTGAACTCACTGCATTTATATTAGTAATGAATGAACATCATCAGGGAGTTATGATCTGTGTCCTATGTATGAGACCAGGCAGTATATATGTGGGGAATAATTTCTCCTCTAAAGTTTTAGTGTTTACAATCCTCCATTCCCCTCAAATGGTTTATTCTTTAGAAGCCATGTGCTATCCTCTTCTCTACTTTTGCCCAAAACCTTAAACCCATTTCTCTTCCTCATCCTTAGATCCATATAATCCTAGTCTTAGTAGATCCTGAGTTAGTCATTTGCTAGATTATCCATCAATCTAGCAAGACATGGTCATTCCTGGAAATCCTTCTCTTGGTGATCTCTTCAGTGTCTAATATTTCAATTATGACTGCAGATGGCTCAAAATTTATATATCCAGCTCCATTTTTTTTTTTTCAGAAATCCAGTTAAAAAGCACCATTTGTCTTCTGGATATCCTATTGGCATCTATAATACATGTTCTAAATAGAACTCATTCTTTCTCCTAAACCTGCCCCTCAAAATCTTTTCTGATACCCAGAATTAGACTTTATGTCCCCCTCTATAATCTGGTAACTTATCTTCTTGCATTTATTCTCTATAACTTGACCATCACTCCAGTGTAGAGTTTCAGCACTTCTTATCAATGCTATTTTAATGTCCCCCCCTCCCCTTACTCCTACCAACATTGTCCTGCTTTCATTCCTTTTTCTTCTGTTTGTTTGCTGTATAAGTGCCAAATTAACGATCTTAAGTACAGGTCTGATCATATTCATCTGCTCAAAAACCTTTAGTGGCTGTTACCTCTAGGATAAAATCTCCAACTGGCATTTAAAGCTCTGTGCTGACTCTAATCCAACTTTATTCTGTATTATCCACTTTCACAAACTTTCATTCTAATTCTTGCAACTACCTGCACTCCAAACACATTTGGCCACCTTTCTTCTTTAGATGCCTTCAAAGAAATCTCAGAATTCTATCTGGAAGCCCCTCAGCCTGCAAACTTTCTTCAAGGGCTAGCTTAGGTGCCACTCCTTTTGAGAAACCTTTCCTAATACCCCCCCCAAGTTGTGCTTTCTCCCCCCTCAAATGATCTGGCATTACTCATCTATATTCATGTATTTCTGCCTACTAAGTTCCTTGAAGACAGAATGCCTTGCACATATTAGACATTTCAGCTCCTTGAGGACAACCAACTTGGTATCTTGTACAAGAGAAACTTAATAAACATTAATTTCTCTTGATGCCTTCCTGGGTTGTTAAGGAAAAAGGCACAATTTGCCTTGTTCTTAGAAAAACCAAATGGTCTCAGACACCTGTGAGTTCTCTATTTTTAAAAACAAATTTTGTCTTTTTACTTATAAGGCTATCAATTTTTTGGGGAGGGCTTTCCCCTTTAATTTTATTGCTTTTAATTGCCATGAGTCTCAAAGGCAGTAATCAACTTCATTAAAATTAATTTAAGATGGCTCTGAAGGATCACCTAAGACTGTTCAGAAGTCTTTTGTTGTCATATTGAGCTTATCTTTAAACAGATACATACATTGAGCTGAATACTTTTATTCTTATACATTTTTAAATCAATTAAGTGGCACAGAGGTACTTCACAGAAAACTTCCAGAAATATCACTACCTACAGAAACTTGATTTTGTTCAGTAGGGTCTTTGTAACTCCATTTGGTCTTCTTGGCAAAGATCACTGAAGTGGTTTGCAATTTCCTTCTCCAGCTCATCTTATAGTTGAGGAAAGTGAGCTAAGTTAAGTGATTTTTCCAGTATCATATAGCTAGTAATTACCTAAGGTCAGACTGAACTCAGAAGATCAGTCTTCCTAATACTCTATTCACTGTGCCATCTCACATTAAATCCATTCTGAATGTCTTCATATAAAATCCATGCATGTTACCCTTCCTTTTCTAATAAATGAAAATGGGTAGGGGATCCTAGAACACAGGGAAAGGAATTTATAGGAAACAATTTTCACTTTGGTATCTTTTCCCATTATATTCCATGTTTGTTGGACACAGATTTATGCTTTTCATATTGATAAATCATATCAAGAATACTATGAATACTTAAAACCTAGAAAGATGTTGCAAGCTTTTGTTCCTTCTTTTCATTCCAACTAAATAGGAAAGGCTCATACTATGTTGGCTACTTTTTTGTTGTTGTTGATAGCTCCTTGAATTCTGTATAATTCTTTGCATTCTTAGAAATACTTTAAAATCAAGCATAGTCCAGGAAAAAACTCAGTTGTTATAGTTTCACAACTATGCCTTCACTGTTTATTGTAGTGGCTATATTAATCCACAACCTGGCCAACTAGCCATAAACCCCCTTATAGAATTCATATTAATTGGTTCTCTTCTGTCCTGTAGAACAGTGAATTCCAATAATGTCTCCATTTATAGAAGTTGAACAGTGAAAGGGAAATTCTGTTGGTTAACTATGCCTGTTGTAGACACAGAATAGCTGACGTGTATAGACAAAACTTTTTAAAGTTTTAGAGTACATTATAATTTGATCCTGACAACCATCCTCAAGCTAGTCCAATTTATTTTTATTAGCACCAATATAGCCAATACTAAGCCTAGAAATATAATTTACCTATATATAACTATATAAGACATAATATATATAAACAACTAGTATTCTTCACCTTTAGCTTAATAACTACTGATGAGAGTATAAATGAAGATCCATATTAAGTCAAATATTAATACAGCCTTTATAAAAGAGAGTGTCTGTGTATATGGTGGAAAGAGTAATGGCTTTGGAGTCAGAGGGCCCTGGTTAAATTTTACCTCTGCCACTTACCTCTACTTGACCTTTAGCAAGTTCCTCCATCTTTCAGTGCCTCAATTTCCTCATAAGCAAAATGAGCTGGCTACATTAGATGGCATCTATGGTAATTTTTCATTCTAAATCTATGATCTATGATATGAGTCATACTAGAATTTGGCATGGTCCATTATGAAGTTACATTTACAAAACATTTTTCCCATCACCTACTGAGGATAACAAGTAAATTTTCTATTACTAAAATCTCCTTACCACTGATTTAAGTGCATTAATTTAAATGCTAAATGCAATGAATAGTAAGGACTTAATGCAATCATAAAAAAAAATTTAAATTGCTGCTCAACAGATATTTATGTTTATGCCTTTATTTGGCTCAGCAGCTGTTAAGCAGAGTTCAGCCTCTATTAAAGATCTCTCATATAACGGTTTTCTTAAAATATTAAAAAAATTTCATTTCAAGGAAGTTATAATGCACCTAAAATAAACCAGGCTCCTGCCCAAAGCATTTTCAGCAAAAATAAATCTATAAATGTTAGTTCTCTAAAAACTCTGGTACCATTTTTGCTCAGTATTAGATAGATAGTATTAAAATTGCATCATAAGAGAATCTCAATTAAGGCTGAAGGCATTCACCACCCCTAATGTCTATCTATCATCAGGAAAGCCCATGCTGGGCTGCTGCCACTCTTGTCACTCAGTAGGAGCAAAAAGCTCAGGACATCCTGTGTTTTCTCATCACCAAATTTAGAAGCCTAAATTTGTGAGCTTTTATTTTGTAAGTATCCCTCATTGGAAGAGATGGATTCCAGCAAAGTTTACTGTAAAGGAAACTTTTGTGAAGTAAATTGTCCTTTGATTTACACTATAAAATCAGATTGCTGCACTGTAAAAAAAAAAAATCATGGCATATCGATATGGTAACATCATATTTAAGAATGATCAAAGGCCTTTCAAAATCATATATTAAAAAAATGACATTTTTATAAATATCCAACATAATAAAAATAATACTGTGACAGTCACAAAATTAAAAAACAAACAACCCCCCCCAACCCCAAACCTCCTTGTATTCATGGAACTGTACATGTAATATTAAACCCAACAGAACAAAAATCAAACCAATGTTTGTATCCTGCATCCTCAAACTGATGTTACCACCATTTTAAAGATGAGAGAAAACTGAAGGAAAATGAAGTTAAAAGAAGAATTAAATAAAGGAAAATATAAGTCACCAGGAGAAGGTTCCATAATAGCCTCAAGGTTGGGTGAGAAGCACAGCAATATCAGGAGGCGAAAGTAAAAGAAGCCTTAGAAGGAAGACAAAGGAAAAGTCTTGAATCTGATTTAGAACTTAATGGAGATCAAAAAGAGTGAGAATAAACTGATGGGAACTATATTTTTCATGAAATGTGAGTCACAACAGGTAGCATGCTGGAATTTGGGTATTTAGTAGCGATGGAAGCCCAATCAACCTATGTAATTTAAAAAACAGAATTAGACAAATTATTAAATGTACAGGAAAATCTTATGTTGATTAGTTAATTCTGCATAATAATAATACCATTTCTAAGTTTTCCTAATGTCACCAGAAGTTCTCCCTCCTTTCAGATAAATTCTCAAGCCAGTCAAAAAAGTAAATAACTAGATGCTCACTACCATATCATGCTAAGGGCACAGATGGATTCAAATGAGGTTATCTGAGTGAAATAAAGGAAATTTCTTCCAAGGCTGCAACATCTTAGTGCTATTTCTTGATTTTAGAAACAGAGTATTCCCACTGATGCATGCCAAAATATATTGGGAACTAATTTTATCCAATGGGAAATTTTCCATTTTCTCAATGGATGAAAAATATTACTGCAATAATTATAAACCATGGTCATATGTAGCACTCACAATATATGTTCTACCCACTCAAACCCTACAAAAAGAGCCATGATTTGGTGAAGACAAACTACAAAAGCCATGAAAGTTTAAAGAAAAGGAAACTGGCTCAACTTCAAAGTATACAATATTAAGTATTTGTGGTCAAATTTCAGTCATATATTATTGCAAATGAATGCTCCCACCAAGTTAAAGGTCAGGGGAGGAATTGAGTTTATATTGAGTTTATACACACACATTAGTACTATTATTCTTTTTTTAACCTAGTTTTATTAAATATTGCTTCCTTGGGATATGTTTATAACAAATCCCAGAACATCTTCATGTAAGGATTCAAAGCGGTCATATTAAAATACAGCTTCAATATAAAGTTTATCACAGTTTTACAGTATTCAAAATGACAGACCTGGCTTTAAAAAAAAAAAAAAAAAAAAAAAGGACTATTACACCCAAAACATAAGAAAACAATTAAATAAACAAGTTTGGCATTTTTCATAATTTTTGTAGTATAAAACAGAATATTAAATCTATTAACTGGCAAGCTGACACTGACCTATAATCTAGTTTGAAATGTGTCCCATTTAAACATACTATACAAGATCACTGTACAAAAAGGTTGATGCGCATTGTGATGAAAGAAGTGCATCCCTGAAAGTTTTTTTTGCCAGTTTAGTATATTTATCTCTTTAAAAAAACAAACAAACAAACAAATCATGTCAAAATGTCCTTTTCCTTTTTTAAACTGAAGGCTTTTGATTTTTTTTTTTTGTTGTTTTGTTTCATTTTTTCAGCCTTGTTTAAAAACAATAGTGTCTATGGACGCCCACCAGGGGGCAGTGTAAGATTAGCCATTAAATCACGAACAGCTGGGAATATTGTGCATTCACCTGTAACAGAGAAAAATGTTAATTAGCTATTCGCAACATAGGAAAGAGGATATTAACACAACTGGTGGTGGGGTTAGTGTTTAACTTGCAAGCAGTAATAAAAAATTGGAAAATTAAAAACTTAACTTTATAGGTTATCAGCTATAAGGCAGTATTTGGAGTTTAGAAGAAATTTCTAATTAATTCAAATCCAGGGTTTTAATTTAAAAAGGTACTCAATAATGTCATCAACAATGAAAAATTTCCATAGTAAAACCTTTGCCTCGACTAAGCATTAATAGAAGTTAGGTTTTAAGAATGTACTTGTTTCTATCCTTTGAACCTAGCAAATAAAAGGGTTATTTTCCCTCAAGTGTTGATTAACCTTTACCTACACAACATCTATGTGTTTGATGCAAAATTTTCAGTAAAACCCTATTATCATTGGCTAGAAAATCTACCAGGGTTTTAAATAAAAATTTTGGTAAATGGTTATCCTTCTCAGAGTAAATTTAAAGATATATGAACATTTTCTAAGTGAAATCTTTTTTTTTTTTAAAATCAAAACTGAGATTTCTTTAGGAAAAGTGTTATATCCATCAAAAGCTTCTGAGAAGAGATTTTAACCAAGAATGCAAATAGAAGAAATGTTTTGAGGTTGGGATGTGTTGTTTAATGCTTTTCTGCATCCTACCCACCCTTACCCACCTTGCTCTGGCCAAACAAAACAAACTGGCAGTTTTTCCCTGTTCTTAATCTGGTCACTTATATATGATTATACATAATTAAAGAGTGCAAATAGTTATACAGAATAGTTTACTTTAAACACACATAACACCCTGGAAGAAACTGGAATCAGACATTAGCTATGGTTAACTGTCATACTAAAACAATGATTTTTGGTTACTTTTCATTTAATCTTTAATCCATAGAAATGGAAAACTAGATAGATAAAGGAAACTGGAAAGTTTAACTAAATTATATTTTTAAAAATTTCCCTCCAGAATAATGCAAGCGATTCTAAAACTTTCCAGCTTCCTTTTCTTCATGATTCCTAGAGTATAATTTTTTTGTAGTTCATTGAAAAGTCATCACTCTAGATGAAAAAGTCTACTTGGTTAATAGTTTGAAATCATTTCCCCCCTCCTTCAAGGAGAAAGTATAATTTTTAAATTTTATGAAATATAGCAATGCCACTCATTAACCTGTGAAAAATGAAGATTGTTAGATCTGATAGTATTCAACCTTGATTCTTGAAGAATTCTACTTTTCGCCCAAAGAGGTGAGAAGCCAAAGGAAGAAATGAAGATAGCAATATGGAAGTTGAGGAAGTATTGCAATAAATAAAGCATAACCCTCCCTACTGCTACTGTACTTCTTTTAAGTTCTAATTCTAAGTTAAAAACTAATTAAGTTAAAATTTAAGAGGTAAGAAGAGACTACTGTGGTTATACTTCTGAAATAAAAAAAAAATACTGTTTCTCAATTCCTTAGTCATGAGCATACATAATATGGGAAACCACAATTTTTCCATCATGTGAGAAAAAAAAACAAACCTGCTAAGTAAAATATCTTCTATGATTTTTAGTTTTAGAGAATTTTTGATAAGTAACTTTAAGAATATATTGAATGCAATCTTTTTGGAGAATAATTTCATTTCATTTCAAACTGTAAATTGCTATCTTACTCAGATTAAAGAGAATCTTCTTTGGGATGAGTCAAATGGAGGAAAGTTCCCCTTTTTGAATTAAAAATTTTTTTTTAAAAACAAAATTGAACACTGCCAGAAGTCAAATTTTTTAAATTGAATGCTACCATATAAAATAAAAATTTAAGGGTTTGACATTTAATAACATTCTGGTTTCCTTGAAAAGGTTAGATTTGAGAGCTTCACTGAGCACTTGGTGAAAATGTTCACTTGCACCCAACCTGACACTTACATAAGAAGCCCATACAGCAGTGATGCTATTTGTATCAGTTTTTATTCTTCACAAACATATGAATATACAGAACTTTTAAAGATAATTCTATTAATTTGTTATTCATCAGCCATGAAATATGATAAAGAAACATGCACTTCAACTTTGTGAGTTACAGAGTAAGTATCAATGCTGGGGAAGCAGGGCTAATGGAAAATTTTGTTGTCCTAACTACAATCCTCTGGCAACACGTGCTATACATATAACTTTCTGGTAGTAGCAATGGGGACAGTCCCATTATTAAATCATGAACAAAAGTAAAGTCTTGGCAGCAGAGAAATGAACAAAAATAACAAGTGAGGAAGAAGATAAAGTGAAAGCAGACATTAAAGGGGTTCACAACAAAGAGAAGTGAGGAGGAGGGCGCTTTCTCATCAGAATCTTAAGACCCATGTAACAAAATACCATCTACTGGTCATGTACCTTGTCGCGGTGGATTCATTTCAGCAAACCTCTTTAGAATGTTGCTAACCATCATGGGTGCAGCAACAGAAGAATTCTGCTGTCGAGGAATGTCTGCCTGTTGTGTTGTACCTGAAGCCATGTCATAAATAATTGGAACAATAATGCTAACAGGTTCCTGGGGAGGTACTGATGTTTTCTGAGTTAGCTGAAGCTGTAAGCAATACAACACACACAAAAGAAAGAATTAAAATATTTTAAAAAGTAAAAGAAATAACTATCTTAATTTAAGAAAGTTGCTATATATATATATATATATAAAGAGATACTGTTTATATACTTCAGTTCTTTACTTTCTTGAAAGGTAAGCTTAAAATGTCTGCTTTAGAGGTAATGTCTAAATTAATTATTTCAAGACTTGACCACAAAATAATTAATTTCCGTTGGTTCATTCTAACATTCACTGAGAGGCACTGGGGATACAAAGATATATATGACATAACTGCTCTCCAGTAAATTAACATCTAATCTAAGACAAGTAAAACTACTACTTTGAGCTGCCAGGATAATCTGGTAGAGTTATCCATGATGGAAATACAGGTCTAGAAGTTTTGGGAAGAGACTAGGGAAAAAATTTTAAAAAAAGAAAGGAAAAAAAAAAGTGTGAGGTGAGTAAGCCAAGGGAAAAGTGGAATGTGCAAGGAATAGAGTGTGATTTGAAGAGGACATAGAATTTGGAAATAAGAAAATCTTGATATTAGAAAATGATTTCAATACCTTGTCGATTCATGGATTTCAAAACTATGGAGACACAAGTCAGATTCCAAAGGTTGAATAGATAAAGGTGAGGAAATAAGAGTATCTAAAATATAGTCTACTAACTGAATAATTAGAAATTGACCCATGAAATTCAAGCTTTCAAAGTACAGAAAACTAGGCCTATAATTTGGCAATATTTGATTTGTTTACATAAGAGATAAAAACTTATTTAGTCACCACAAAAAGACCTCATTTACGTCTAAATCACTTTTAACTGTGATACTGTATAATACTTACAAAAAACAGCATTTTGGATTTGAGTACTACAGCAGGTGTCCCAGGAGGTGCAATAGGTGGTGCACTGGGAGGAATGGTAAGACAGAATTGCACATTCCATTTCAATTGTGTAGCTTGATCAGGGAACTATATTTAGAAATAAAAAAGAAAGTAACTGACAAGGTTAAATATTATGTTAAATGGTAGCTCAATTTGGCATATGTTCTAATCTTTCAGACTGAACATTTGCTACAAGATCACAAAAATCAGTTATATCCTATATTTTAATGAATTTATAATTTAAGAACTTAATTATGGATTTATATTAAACTATCTACTCCCTGACTAGAGATAAAATCTTGAGATGGTTAATTTTACTTCCCCAGTAAACTAGACAATTCATCTTGATTAGGAGGTCCAACAAACTATTCTGAAAACTTGGTCAGGGCAACTTAAGATGTGAATCACTATCTCAAGAGAGCAATGGATGGCTAACTGTTCTAAGGCTGCAAAATCTCTATTGTTTTTCCTTACCAATTTAAACAACTGACAAGATTGCTCAAACTGATGTCCCACCTAGTCCAGGATTCCCTCTCTAACCCTCACAAAGAATATAGGTTTAGAAGGGTGGGTATGTTTAACCTTATTCAATGTACTTTTTCTTTCAAAGGATTCTCTGAAGTTCAACATTCATCAGCAGTCAAAGTATTATTTAAGGTAATTATCATCTATTTAATCTGTACTACTTTCTTAGAAGCAACTCAGGCTTTAGTTTTCTTTCTACTGTGCTAAATAGTGGTTGTTTTAAATTTGTATATTCACTTCTTTCAAGTTTTTAATAACATCTATAATGCATGACGATCTGGCCTAAACCTGTTTCCCATCTTTATGCCAAGTATGCTATTGTGATTCAAAACATTTAAGATTAATACTTTGCCATATGGGAACCCTGAATCAACAGTTTTTTTGAAAATGCCCTTAGATATATAAATTGATGTTCACATTCTCATAGCTATTCCCTATATAGTATAGGTAACACAACTTCTCTAGACCCTTTAACACTGCAATCCTGGTCTATGTATTTATGTAAAAGCACCAAAGATTCATCCAACAAGTTTCTTCAATGCTTTCTTCTAGTTCTTTGGTTATCTTAAGGGTACCAATGCAGTGTTTGTATTCTCCAATTACTAACTTAAAATTCTCACTACATGGCTGGCTTATTTCCAATTCTAGTTATGCATGTTCTCCGCAGCGTCTTCTAAATAACTTCTCACAGGCAACACAGTTCTCACTATTAATGAAGAAGTTATAAGCTAATTAATTAGGTCCATAATAAAGGCAATTTAGCTGAATAATCCCCATTTCTATTTGTAATTGTAAAATACCTCTAAGTAAAAAACAAAGGAGGCAGAGAGGTAAATGAAGAATAATCCCAGAAATAGAAGACAGACTTACTACTTTTATTCAAGTCATATTTTTGTTTATACATATATATATATACACACACATATGCATATGTGTGTATATATGAATATATGTGGGTGAACTCAGAATCACCACTAACAGACCTTGCTTCTTTCCTTACAACTTACCAGCTCTAGTTTCATGATGTGCACACAGTCCCTGAGGATATGTGTCGGAGCACCTAATAGCTTGGTGAAGGCTATTAGTGTATTGGCCTTAAATGGTGGTCCCGCAACCTAAAGAATTAAGAGAAGCAAGTATTTTTCCAACATGACTTCACATTTCATTTTTAGAAATACTTAACTTACTAAAACTAAATAAATACCCTTGTTTCAAAGAATTTCTCCAAAACTTGAAGTTCATCTGGTTTCCATTGTCCTGCATTTTCAGGTGTTACTTTTAGCTGAAGAGTCTGGTTGGTCTTGGGACTGAGGGCAACTCTGCACTTAAGGGCATCAGTCTTAAACATTATGACTCCAGGTTCATTAGAGTTTATTAGCTGTAGCTACAAAATGAAAACAATTTATACAAATATTAATACATTCAAGAGACTACAGGAGAACTGAATAATACTGGGACAGCTGACAACCATATTCAAAATAAGAAACTTGATAAGCAGTTACTAATATTTATAAACAGCCAAAAGTCTACTTAAACATCTTAATTTTTCATAAAACATTTTAAAAATGTGAATAGTTATGACTAAAAAAGTCACAATTAATTGACAATTATTTTAAAACTCACTCTGCTTATTTGCTTTGAAACTTAAAACAATAATATTTGTAGTGACAGTCACAAATGTCACATAAATTTAATCACATGTATTATTTGAAAGTTTTACAATCAAAAGTACTTGGTAACCATTCCCCAAGCATGTTTAGACATGTAAAAAGAACTATCAATCTTAGATGACATTACTTACTTGATTTAAAAATCAAATATATAGATTGTTAGAATATTGGAAGTCTTAAAAAAAAAAAAAGCAAATATCTATATTTTAATCAGACTTAATGGCACAATCTGTGAAGTCTAGTTAAATACTTCTTCAGTTTGAAGATGACATCTGTCACAGAGGAACTATAAAATGCTGAAGCACAACACCATCACATCAGAAATCATAACATAAATAAAACCTATTCGTAATGCTAATATTAAGGGAAGGGTAATTGAGTCTGACTAGATTAATAAGATTAGGGAAATCATTTTAATTCTGCTATGAGAAGGAAAAACCCACATTCTATAATTTAGAATAATTCCTTTCAAAATTAATTTTGCTTGTGAAATTATATATAAAGTATCAAATACCGTTTCTTGTTGAATAATCCTTTGAAGATGTCGTCTCATAATAACTGATCCAAGGAATCGCTCAAGTGGGGAGCAAAGGTAACTACCGGCAAGGCCAGGTACAAGTCCCGGAGTAGGAGAGGGTAAAAGTAAAACATTCAAGGCACTGTGAGTGAGGATGGTAGGTATGGATGCAGCCCAAGAGCGCTGAGGTAGTTTACGAGGTGGAGGCATGTTGGTTGGCATTGCTTGAGAACCTTTTGGAAAAAAAGAAAACAAAACAAAACCAAAAGAAAAAACTTGCTAATTTAAATTTTCAATGACAATTTTATCTTTATTTTATTTTTCTCTATTTTCAACTTTACAATCCTTCCTATTTAAAAAACTGGGTGGTTTTGATCGAATAACCCATTCTGTACACTTAAAGCATTCATTATATAGGGCTTAATGTTAGAGGATTCCAAAAACAAAAAGCTCTAGAATTAATCTAAAATTTATATAAATTTAAAATTCAAGCCATTATTTTTTTACTTTGTTGAATTAAAAAAGGCCACAAAGTACTGTTGATAAATAGCTACTCTTGTTAATCTATTTATCATATGACAAAAAGATTGTCACTCAGTAATCTATTTCAAAAGATGGACCACAACACTAAAATGTCTAAACCATGATCTTGAATACTGCAACATAGCATTAAATAGGTTTCAAACTGACTACAATCAGTATAAACTTAAGGATAAGTGCAAAGGCTCATAAAATTTTAACATTCAGGGTCAGAAGGGACCTCAGGCACTAATTTGATTCCCTTATTTTGCAGATGAGCAAACTGAGGCTCAGAGAGAAATGATCTGTCCAAAGTCACAAAGATCCAGCTTATTAAAGGAAAACCTAGCTATCAAGTAATGAACTTTTGGAAAAACTTCTGAAACCTATCTCCTAAAAAGCATGGATGGGCAGTTAAGTCTGTAGTGCCTAGAACACTGGGGCTGGTGATAGGAAGATTCACATACCTGAGTTTAAATCTGGCCTCTCACATTAGCTATGTGACCCTGGGCAAGTCATAACCCTGTTTTGACTCGCTTACCTCACCTGTAAAATGAGCTGAAGAAGGAAATGGCAAACCACTAGTATCTTAGCCAAGAAAATTGCAAATGAGTCACAAAAGTCAGAAACAATTGAAAAATCCCCCCCTCCCCCAAAAAAGAGCATGGATGGGTTTGTCTTTTAGAGTAATTTATCAACAGATATTACTAATTTCTTTTTATTTTTTCCTACAAATATTCCAAGTTTTTTATTCTTTAAATTTTTAGTTGAATATAAAATGACTTAAAAATGATTTATACTAAATCCTTTATAAAAAAAAATCTACTATATAGGTCAAAACTAATGAGCTTCTGTCATCATATTTAAATTCTTTTAAATGTGAGAACATAATACATCCAGCTGATTATTATGAGAGCAAAAAAGATAATATTAACAGAAGGTGCTAATCTATATAAAATAAGATTGAGATTTACTTGTTCCAGCCCGAGGGGAATGAGAAGCATCTGGAACAGGAGAATGTAGAGATGGATTGGCTGGTGACATTCCAGGCATTCGGGTTGCTGGTGAGGGACCAGACACTTGAGGAGACCCTGGCCAATTTCCTGCTCTTCCACTTGGTGACACCATAGTATACGGTGAACTAGGATCAATGGTACCTGTATAAGTTGCAAAATTTTCATTATTTATTTCCAATATACTATTTCTATCACACTGAGAAAGTGTTCAAACAAAAGGTTAAAAATGAAATCATCTATTCCTGAATCAACACAATGATACTTGATTTATGATGCTGTGAAAGCCCACATCTTTCTGAAGGATATGGATCTATTTAACCATTTCTTTCTCGATAACTTTATAACTTTTTCTTATTATGAACTTGACAAACATCAATAAATATGTTTATGAAGTGAATTAAGAAATGAAAAAAGGCTACTCTGTAAAACCACAGATCTGTAATGCATTATAACTTTTTATTTTTCAAAAGTATAAATTAAATTTAACATGGTAGTACCAATTCTGCTCTACAAGTCTATCTCCTTAACTTCCTTTGACTCTCTTCTGTGTATTTTATAAATGTTTTATGGTTGTTCTTTATATTCTTTTTTTTTGGTATCATTATCATCAACCCTCTGCTTCTACCTTTCCTACAACTCTTCACCACAAAATAAAAGCCCTCCTTTGTTACAAATAAGTGAGCAAACAAAACAAATGCATACATTGGCTGAGTTTGTAGACATTCTTAAATAAAAGACATTTGTCTCCTACAAATATTTCCAAGTTTAATTCTCTTTTGGCTTTGTTTATTAGTCTGAATTACCTAAGTGTCTTATTTTAGAAAAACCTTTCAGTCTTATCATTGGTTTCTATGAGAACTTACCATGTGGACTGGCAAAACTGGCCCCTGGTCCTATAGAGATTCCATGTGAGGAAGGGGGAGGAGTTGGAACGAATGATGCTGGTGATGGAGCTCTCAAAGCACCACTAGGTGAATTGGCAGCATGCAGATTTCCTAATCAAGTGAGAAGTGATCATTGAGCAGCTTTCATTATACTTACCTATTTCAATAATTAAAGAAATGTATAATTTTATTAGTGCATCTACTTGCTCCACAGATCTAGATTGTGATAGATTACTGAATGTCTATGGGTAAGGAAAAACAAAACAAAACAAAACCATCCTTTGTAGCCAGCTTTCTGGTGAAAAAACCTCATCCCAAACTGGATGTTTGGCTACCTGTGCACTGATGGGCTAGGATCTGATGCCTTGCAACTTGGTAGAGAAGATTAACTGTCACAAATGAGTATGACTCCAGTGGAAGATCATTATATATATATTTTTATATATTCATATAATAAAGAAATAAGCAATAGAGTTTAAAAAAGTGATGAAGAACTGGATGAAAAGTAATTTTTACATGACTAGGCAAATAACACCAAAATCTAGTTTATTGCTTATTAATATATGGATTGCTTTTAATAAGGTTACTTGAAGGCTAAACATAACAATACAATGAGTGATATCTTACCTGGCGATTGTGTGTGCATCATAGAAGGAGACTGGTTGACGGTATTATGATAAGATGTAGGTGGTGAAGTAAGAGGATAAGCTCCTGCTGATCCTGGTTGCTTTGGAAATGGCTAAAAGTTTAAAAATAAAAGTGAAAACACATACCAATATGAAATAATACAACTAATTAACTAAAATGAATGAGTACTCAAAAATTCCCTTTCAGAATTGTAAAAAGCTTTTAAACTATTAAAAAAAAGAAACAAACAAAAAAACCCATCTTCCTTATTAAATGAGAGAGGGAAAGGATAGTCCTCCTACACATCATTATTTCCTTATTAAATGAGAGAGGGAAAGGATAGTCCTCCTACACATCATTATTATGAAGTCTGTTTTTTAAAATTTTGAGTCTTATATGGCTATAATGCCTATCATCCCAAGTACAACAGAACCTTCCACATCCTTTTCCAACCTAAACCTTGCACTGCTTAATAATGCTACTTCAAATTAAGATAATTTAACATATTCCCAAAGTAGTTTTTTTTAACCTGCTATTCCTCAATCATCTAATGTTCTGGCCTGAAACTAGTAACTCCCTCGGTTCCTTTTCTTAAAAAAAAAGAAAAAAAAAAAGCATAATTTATTTTATAGAATAAGTCTAGGATCTGGACCTGTGACTCTTTTCCATAGAAGTAAATGAATCAAATTATGTAGCAGCTATCGAGTAATTACACTCTTGTGAATTCTTTGCTGACATACTCGCTAATATTTTCTTCCTTTCCCTTGTTGGCCCTTAGTGAACTAGTTCAACTCTCTACTGTCCTTCAAAAGACTGATTATTGATATTGCTGTTCCTGCTCTGTCAAGTCTCAGCCACTTTCATCATTTGCTGCCTTCACTTCTATGCTGTTGAATGAAATTGGAGAAAAGCATAACTATTACAAATTTCTTTTATATAACTTCAACTAAGTTATCATTGCTGCTAGACTAATTAACACACTATTCCCACTTAGCACAGCAGCTCTTCCAAATGTTTTCATTGCCCCTCAATCCTTTCTTGGTTTCCACTTCCCTCACCCTCTCAGTTGGGAACCTTACCTATTTTAATAAAAAATTTGAGGCCATTTGCTGAGAACTCTCCTCTTTTCTCTCTCTTTATTTCACATTACTCAAAGATCCTTTGCCAATATCTTCATCTCTGTTACCCATGAAGAAGTTGCTCTTCATACCAAGATGAATCTTTCCACATGCATAACTGATCTCATTCTTCCCATGTGGTTGATATATTATGTCTACCTATTCCCAAAAAATCCTTTCTAAATCCACTCATCCTTGATGGCTACTATGTCTCTTTTTCCTTTTGTGGCTAAAAAAAAAGATGTCTATAATAGGTACTTCCAATTTTTTTTATCTCATCCTCTTTTTAACATTCTCTAGTCTAACTTCTGACCTCATCATTAAATTGGAACTATACTCTCCAAAATCACCAATTCTAATGGACTTTTGTCAATGCTTATCTTTTTTGACTTCTGTGTAGCTTTTGACACTGTCAATCACCTTCTTCTCTTTACTATACTACCCTTTTTTCACTAGATTTTTGTGACATCATTCTCTCCTAGGCCATATCTTTTTTTTTTTTAAATTAAAGCTTTTTATTTTCAAAGCATATGCATGGATAATTTTTCAACATTGACCCTTGCATAGCCTTGTGTTCCAAATTTTCCCCTCCTTCCCTCCACCCTCTCCCCTAGATGGCAAGTAATCTAATATATGTTATTAGATGTTAAAATGTTAAATACAATATATGTAAACCCATTTATACAATTATCTTGCTGCATGAGAAAATCAAATCAAAAGGGAAAGGAAATGAAAAGCCTCAATCATCTCACTCTTGGAAAGAGTCATGTCCATCAGAATTGATCATTGTATAATATTGTTGCTGGGTACAATGATCTCTTGGTTCTGCTCATTTCACTCAGCATCAATTCATGTTAAGTCTCTCCAGGCCTCTCTAAAATCATACTGCTGATCGTTTCTTATACAGCAATAATATTCCATAACAGTCATATACCATAACTTATTCAGCTATTTCCAACTGATGGGCATCCACTCAGTTTCCAGTTTCTCGCCACCACAAAAAGGGTGAATAATTTCAAATCTACTTAACCAGCCCCAACCTCTTTGCTAACCTTTAAATTTTATTCTGTCAACCATTTTTCAGACATCTCAAATTACACATGCTATTTAGATTTCTTATATTGAACATGTTCAAAATTGTATACATCATCCTCTCCCCAGAACCCTTCCCCTTTCAAAGTTCCCTGACTATTTAAGGGACCATCATTTTCCCCATCCCATAAGTTTGTATCATAAGTATCATTCCCTTTTTCTCATTCTGCCTTATTCCCCATATTCATTCTGTTCACACTCATGACATCTTTAATTATATGCCCCCCTTTCTCCTCTGGTAGTACAACAACCTATTATCAGCTCAAGACTGGACTATTGTATTCTGTTTGGTCTCCAAGCCACAAGTTTCTCTCTACTCTAATGAGATCCTACATTCAGGTGTCAGTGATTCTTGACACTCTCTTTCACTCTCACTTTCACTCTCATTTACACATACATATATGCGCATTCTCCATCTCAATAAATTGCAGTGGGAATCTATTACTCCCAGAAATATAAAATCCTCTGCTTAGTGTTTAAAGCCCTTGGTAATTCACCTCCTTCCTTGTACTTTTCTCGAAATCTCCCCTCCTCCCTACAGTACTCTGTGATCAGGACACTGGCCTCCTTGCTGTTCCTTAACTAAGATATATATATATATATATATATATGTATTTTTGGACTGAGCATTTTCAATATCTAGCCCTCTATTATGTATGAAATGCTTGTTCTCTGACTTTCTACTTCCTGGCTTCCTTCAAGTCCCAACAAAAATTCTACCTTCTACAGAAAAGCTTTTCTTATTTCTAAATGACTTCCTGTGCTGACTATTTTGAACTTATTCTGTACATAGCCTGTTTGTTCATTTATTTAGATGTCATTTCCCCCATTAGACAATTTGGGAATGAGGGATTTTCCCTTTCCTTGTAATTCTAGTACACAGTGCTTGGCATATAGGAGGCACTTAATAAATGCTTATTAACTGACTGATGCTCATAAGGAATAATACTACTGAAATAGAGATGTGCCTTGCCCAAGATCATAAATGGAAAAGGTGCATGATGTCTAGGCCCATCATTTAATTAGAGGTAATGCAATGAGGGCACCCAGTAGGACCCAGATAAACCAACAATAATCTGGTGCTTCTAAGGCCCAGGCATCTTAGGATCATGTCTTATTATTAGAAACTGAAGCTCCTCCACAGAGCTCCCTGTTCTATGTAAGTGTAAGAAAACACTTCTCTTTTGAGTTGTCTTCAACTTATGGTGAGAAGAGTGGGAAGGGCAAGGTAAGCAATGCCTGGATATATCATAAAGAGCGCACCTGGAAACAGAGGGACTCTCTATGAACTGCACCTGTCAAATGTGGTTTCTCTTCTGGTAAGACGGCTGTGCATTTGATTTCTGATTTTGCAACATCAAGATTTTCTGACCAGACATAAAAATTAGTACCCTGCCTGTGGGATCTACAAGGAGAAAACACTATACCATAAAGTCACCTATATACCTGAAACAAACTTCTGATGGGAAGAAAAAATTTGAACTGATATAATTATTTAGAACTTGTTATTTATTCTCATATGGTGAGCCAATTCCATACAAGGTGACAGGTTTTTTTTGTTTTGTTTTTTAATTTTAATGTTATGTGATGCATTTAAGCTCCTATTCAAATAAGACTGCTTTAGGGGAAAAAATAGATTATATGTATATGATACATTCTTAAACCATTAGCATACTTACCTGTTGTTGGGGAGGTGCCTGAGGCTGTAGCTGTGATATTAAAGAATCCATCATATCACCCCCTATTGGAGATGGGGGGTTATCATCTTCGTTTACAGATCGTCTTCGAGCATCTTGATTGCTATCAACAAACATGTTCAGGAATGTCTGTGGATACACAGAACTGCACTGTTTAAAAGGTGAATGCACTATTTAAAATGTTTTTAATTTATTTTAAAAATATCTAAAAATCAGCCAACAGAGACTTAGATATCATAGCCCCAAAAGGGAAGCCTTTCTTACATCAAATTCACACCCTAAAACAGACACCCTCAGGATAGGTGGCAAAAATCAAAATTTAAAGAATAAGTACCTTATCAAATGACCACCGAAACGAATTCTGATAGAAAGCTTTTAAGTATGTTAATACAATCAGACAAATGTTTTCACTCTTGCTCATAGTACAATCAGACAAATGTTTTCACTCGTGCTCAGAAATGAAAATAATTATTTTGACAATTTAAGTATTTGGACCTGAAAAACTCCTAGGCCTAGCCCACAATTCGCTTGCCACTAATTAGGCTAATTGTCCTTGGGCAGGTCACATAACTGAGATCTAAGTATACCCTACGCTGGGGTTTAGGTAGGCCTAAACTGCCTAATCTGTAAAATGGTTGGATTAAATGGTCTTTAAAAATCCTTCTAGCCTTTATATGAACCTATGAGCAACTTTAAAAATTCTTTCTTTTTTAAAATTGGAAGTATACAGCAGAGGGAGAATGGAACAACATTGTTAAGTACTAAGTTCCTCCTCTTCTTTTTTCCATCATAGATGGCCTGATTAGAACCAGGAGATGGAAAATTTTCCTGAATGCAGACTACACTGGGCATGACTTCCAAGGTTTGTAGCATCTTTTCTGATGCCCCAAGAGGCATCAGGATTCAAAAAGAACAAAAGTGAATTCCAGGAGAAGGTAAATTTCCTTGATGGCAGGAATTAATTTTTTATCTTTGCAGCCCTAATACTTAACAAACAGGGCTTTACTCATGACTGCAAAGATATAGGGAGATCTGAAATGAAGGAACTCTCTCTACCTATGCAGGCTGGTTTTTTTCTCTAAAACTTAAGTCTTAGTTATCCCAAAACAGTGAAAGTTAAGTGACTTGTCCAATCATATAGCTAGTAGATGTCAAGATATAACTAGAAAATCTATGTCTTCTTTCTGGCTCTAAGGCCTGCCCTCTACCCACTATGCCATACTGCACTGGAATTACTACAACTAGCACATAATAAGTACTTAATTAAAGGCTTGCTGAATTGAATTAAACCCTACTAAATAAAATCTACTTTCCTGGCTTGAATGCCTTCTGAAGCTTATGAGCAGCACCATTCTTTTCAATACCATTCCTTAATCAGATGGAAGAGAGATTAAGGGCATAGCATTTTTTTGTCATCTTATTTAAGAAAAAGAAAGTATTTCTTTCTTTCTTTTCTTTTTTGTTTTCCCCTGAGGCAATTGGGGTTAAGTGACTTGCCCAGGGTCACACAGCTAGGAAGTATTAAATGTCTGAGACCAGATTTGAACTCATGTCCTCTTGACTTCAGGGCTGGTGCTCTATCCACTTTGCCATCTACCTGCCCCATAAAGACCATCCACTTTTTTTTTTGCTGAGGCAATTGAGGTTAAGTGACTTGCCCAGGGTCACACATTTAAGACGCATTAAGTGACTGAGACCAGATTTGAACTCACATCCTCCTGACTTCAGGACTGGTGCTCTATCCACTAAGCCAAGAAAGTATTTCTAAAAGACAAGGGCTGCACAAAATCCAAGTAGACACATGTAACTGAATAAAATCCCCATAATCTATATTCTTAGAATGAATTCAAAGTAGATGAAGAAGATGGAATAATTTTTTCATTTTTAGAAAAAACTTATTTTCCTCTGTAAAGGAATACTTCAGGGTATATTTTAATGTTTCCTTGCATATTTAATATTGCTAAAATACTTAAGACTATTACCTTCAGTCCTGGTGCTGGATAAAAACCTTCAACTATTTTACTATTGTCAAAAAGACTGTAGGCTCCATCACGTATTGCCACAACACCCCTACTCCGGCAGTATATATCAATACAATACATATTCCTAAAAGCCAGCCTGATATGAGTGGATGACTGTGGCAGAATTGAGAAGCACTGGTAGGCAGTATTAGTTCGTTGTGTCAGACCTAACATCGGTACAGTGGGGAGCTTATTGATGGCATTTAATGGAGCTTGGGTATCAAAAAGTACCTATTTAAAAAACAAACAAACAAAAAAACACATTGAGAAAAGTTAAATGATCATCAACACATACAGCATTCAGTGTTTAGCAACTGTTGCCTTCAGATTTCATTCTATGAAGAAGCTGGAAGCACTTTTTTTTCCCCCCTGAGGTAATTGGGATTAAGTGACTTGCCCAGGGTCACACAGCTAGGGAATGTTAAGTGTCTGAGACCACATTTGAACTCAGGTCCTCCTAATTCAGGGCTGGTGCTCTATCCACTGCACCACTTAGCTGTCCCTGGAACCACTGTTTCTAAGGCCCTTCTGATGCTACCCATCAAAATTCCCCTTTGACAATATCTAAAACACATGATGAGACATCAAACAAATTAAATACCTGTGCTGTTTAAAAATTTTAAAAGTTCTCAAAAAAACCCCAAGTGACAAATATATTCTTCCTCAACTTATGAATAATTTTTGCATACAACTCTGACTTTAGTTAAATCCCAGGAATTTATACTGGTTACCTGTAATAACTGGACCACATTTGGGGTTTTGTTGAACATCTCCTGGAGCTGATGGAGGATAGTATTGTGACAATTACTGCAACCTGAGTTTGGACCAACAGTTCCCAATGAAATATTAAATTTCTGATGTGAAGAGTTCCACTGAATGCTAATCTAAGTAACAAAGAACACAAATTTCAGAAGCTAATTTAGAAGTGCTAATTTAGAATAGGCTAAAGAAACACCACAGCAAAGAAAGAGAAATGTAGAAAACTATCTATATGTGAAAATCATTGTTTTCTTATGATAAGTAAGTTCTCTGTAAAAAACTAAGGAAGACACTAACATAGGTGAGCTTAAGCTCTTTCCTTTATAAGTCAGGACAGGTGGTAAAGAATTAATAAATCAACTTCCTAGACAGCAAAATTTGGCTGATAAAAAATTACTAGAGAGGTCAGAATGCACAAATTTCCTATCCAATATCACGTCTAAAATAGTATCTGAGTTTATCCAGTTTCTCTTCTGAAACGAAACAATCTTTTGATTCTTACTCTATAGTATCAGAGAGCACTTAAAAAAAGGGAATTATTGATTATTCCGTAAGGCATGCCTATCCCGTTAGTATTATTTCCTTGAATATCTCAAAATCCATTCTTTCATACTTAGAAAGACCATTATGAAGTAAGGCCACTGAATGTTAGTATAAAGATATCTAGCTTTAAACTTATGTATGGAAAAAAAAAATTTAAAAGCAGCAGTGTTTTCATCAATTCTAAGATTTCGTCAAATTTGTGTAGGGTCAGAATTTTCAAAATAAAACCAAACCCCACCATTTTTGATATTTGTAGACTATTTATTACCATAAAGTACTCATAATTGTCATTTTAAAACTATAAGTCTTTCTGCTTCCTGAATTAAGAGGGTCACTAAATTATTGTAAAAATTAAAAATTGCATTCAGTCTAAAGGTAAACAGAAAAGTCCCCAAGATTATAGATACTCACTGGAAATGGATGTATTGTATAATACATAAAACTATTCCCTCTGCTCAATGAATTTAATTGTGTCTCAGTAAAAAGTAGAATTGAAAAGCAATGTAGTACAGAAAAAGTGCAGAGCTTATAACTCAGGACAGAAACAAATTCAAATCTTGCTTCCTATACGTAACAGTTGTGTGTCTTTCAGTGTCTCTAAGTTTCAGTTACTTTAAACAAAAGGGATGATGACAGTGCTTAACTTCTCAGAGTCCTAAGGATGAAGTAAAATAGTTGTTTTCTTTTTTAGCACTTTGTAAATCTTAAAGTACCAGACATTAGCAATAATAATAATACTTGTTATTACTATCAGAATAGTGAGAGGATCCATAAAAACTTCTTAAGGAAACATAATGAAATCCTGCCCAACACTATTCAGTCATGTATTTTATTGATGAAATATTTTAAATTCAAAAGCTAAGGAAAACTTATTTTTGGCACTATTTAGGTAAAAAAAATACTCAAAATAATAGCACTTTATATCTTGTGAAATTTTATTTAATAAAAGCTTTTGATCTTTTATAAGTAAATGATTTTGAAATCTAAAAAAGTCACTGGATCATAGAACATAACTCTAGAGATGAAAGAGGTATCAAAGGGCCATCTAGTACAACTCCCTCATTTCAAAGAGAAAATAAAGTTCCCAGGAGGTTAAGTTCTGAGATTAAGGCTCAGAAGTCTTTCTTATATTTGTACTCCTATCGTAAGAAAGAAATGTCAGATTTCCAATTTTCTGAATTCATTTGAAAACCCACAGCTACAATAGCAAGGATTTAGATCACTCACTGAGCTTCCCTTGGTGGTGCCATAACACAAAATAAGCTTGCGATAATTATAGACACGAACTTCTGAGAAAATATTTAAATGTGCAGGTATATCTAGCAGAAAGATAAAAAAGAAAAGGAAATAAGGTTACAATATACACAAAAATAAGAATAAGCTAAAAAGAATCAGAAAAATTACACTTACCTGGGAGAGCCCGTGCAAACTCTAACACACATTCATATAACCGTGCAATACTATTCCAGTCATTAAGAAACATCTCAACAACTTTCCGACCACCAACAGGTTCAGACAATAAATTTTCATATGTCAAGTAAACATGCCTTGTTGGTCCTGAAGTATATTAAGAGCAAAAAAACTGTTGATAACTGGAGAATGAAAGTTGATAAATTTATTAAAATTGATACAAAGTACATAGAATACCTCACCTTGTTCTCTGGTAGAAGTGCTACTAAGTGGACAATTTGCAAACACTAATTCTGCCACCCATGTACGGTTGTTTCTACCTTGCAACCGGAAAGTGCAATCGAGAAGAGCTCGATCTAGTGCCTTCTGGGTTTCTTCACTTGTGCCTTTACATGGAGGTATTCTTTTGATGAAAAAATAACATAAGCATATATTTACATCAAATATGCAAAATAGAAAAATGTACGCATTTAACTAAGTTGAAAAGAAGCTTCAGTTGCAATAGAACTAAAAGTAACTTGTTGCAAAAAAAAATAAAAATAAAAATATAAGGTCAAAGACATTAATCCTAGTCAGTAATCTAATATAGTTAGCCTCATTTCAATGGAAAGAGTGACTAATCAGGAAATATTTTCCAATAAGCACATCTAAAAAAATTGCTCAGTAGTGAATGCTGAAAGTGGCTACAATACAAAGACATTCTTTTAATTACCTACAAAAACAAGTTTTGATTACATAGTCATTAGAAAAAATCAGAGCATAGGGAAACATGGTCAAATAGAAAACCTATGGATTTGGATTCAAAGTACTACTCTGCCTCTTATCTAATGCTAATGGACAACTATTTTCACTCTCTTAGTTTCAGATTCCTCATGAGAAAAATAAGGGACAGGATTGGATGGAAGTACAATTTAAAAAAGAGTTTCTTAATGTTAGCTCTCTATACTTTTTCTTTTTTCTATATTTTGATAACTATATTTCAATATTGATTTTCTTATTAATTTATGCATTTAAAAACATTATTCTGAGAAGTCCATAAAACTACCAAACATAGTTTAAAACCCCTTAACTAGTTGCTTTCTAAGGTCCCTTTTGGAGTTTAGTGTTTCCTGTTGTTGAAATCGCTTTCAGTCCTATCTGATTCTTTGTGATCCCTGTTGAAGTTTTCTTAGTAGAGATACTAGAGAAGTTTGCCATTTCCTTCTCCAGATCATTTTACAGATGAATAAACTGAGGCCAACAGGGTAAAGTGACTTGCCCAGAGTCACAAGACTAGTAAGTGTCTGAGGTCAGGATGAATATTCCTGACTCCAGGCCTGGAGCTCTGTACACTATGGTGCCACCCAGCTTCCCTCTAGTGTCTTCCATGACAACTTATTGTATTTGCCTGGTGTCTTGAAGAACTCTCCTAAATCCTCTCTCTCCCTTAAAGGTCTCCCTAATTTTCTCTCCTAATCCTCTTTTAGCCTGGATGACTACTCAGCCTCCTTTAATAATTCTCCATTCAGATTAAGCCCACTCACCATGTTTTGGGTCCCATTCTCCCTCTACACTATCTTGTTTGGTTCATCAGTTCCATGAGTTTGTCATTACTATACACATGGTTCCCATAGAAATCCTATATATAGCATTCCTAATATATCCTAATATAGCAATCCTAATATATCTTTTGAGCTAGTCTTGTATCTAGAACTGCCTTTTTAGAAATTTCAAAGTTTCTGATAAGACATTATACACTCAACATATTTAAAACAGAATTCACTATCTTTACCCCAATCCTTTCTCCTCCACTTTCCTATTATTGTCTAGGGTACTAAGCATACTTTCAGTTACCCACACATGAATGCCACTGAGGTGACTCACTTTATATATCTAACCAACTACTGGATCATGGTGGAGCTTCTCATCTCCTTTTGCCTTGATGTAACTACCTTCTGATTGTTTTCCCTATCTCAAGTCTCCACTCCAAAATTCCTTCTCCCCTCAACTGGCAAGATTATTTCTTTTTTCTTCTTAATTCTTTTTATCAGTTAACAAATCTATCCTCTCTCCTTCATTCTTCTCATTGGAAAACACAGTGCCTCCTCTCCCCAAATCTTTGCCAATAAATATGCACAAACAAAAATATGGCCAAATTGGCAATGTCCAAAAATATACATCTCAATATGCACCTTTCCCCGCGCCCCCCCCCCCCATGTCAGGAAGTGGGGAACATGTTTCATTATAGGTCCTCTGGAATCATAGTTACTCATGGGGTTAATCAGAAAATCTTTTAAAACTGTTTGTCTCTACAGTATGTTACTGTATAAATTGCTCTCCTGGTTCTGCTCACTTCAGGACATTGATTCATAAAAGTCTTTCTAGGCTTCCTGAATAATACATTAAACAGCCATTTCTTTTAGAACTAATAATGCAGTAGCACCTAGTTTGTTAACTACAGTAACCCTAGTTTGTCAACTACTATGTAATTGAAAATTATGTACACATCATATTAAAACAACTGTTTCCATGTATTCTTTATTTATATGTTTCCTTTTCTACTGGAAAGCAGCACCGGAAGAACAGATGTTTCTAATGCTTCTATTTTAGAGGCCAGATGCTTTATAAGGAGAGGATAGAAAGAGTTCTTAGTACGAGAATTTGGACTAGATGGCTTTTTCTGAAATCTTGTGATCCTGAGATATTGTTTACAAAGAAAAGGACTATAAAACAAAACTTATAGTACCTTTATCTCTAGAATTCATCCCCCTCCTTATTTCACCACTAGATTCTGTCTTCTGGAATAAACTTTTAACTTTTCTATCATTCCTCTCACATTTTAAAAAAGCACTGGTGACTCTAGAAGAGTTATTTTCAGATGACTGATGAGGTCAGATGCCAGATTACACTGAGCTGAGAAATGAGAGTAGAGGAAGTAAAGCAAAAAGTATATCTTGCTTTTGGGAAGACTTCTTCATTAATGGTTAGATAAAAGAATTTAGAAAATCTTAAATCATGACCATCCTTACAATGTAGTAACACTTCATGGGGGCCTAAGAAGCCCAAAGAAGTGGGAAGCCAGAGCATCTCTGGCAATGTCCACATCTATGTTGGCCAGAGAAGAAAAAATTCAATCCCAAGAACTGGGATTTCAAACTAGAGAATTGGCTTGGGAGCTAGAGTTAACACAGACATTTGGGAACAAAGTCCCTCCATAATTATATACAAGAAGAATAAGAATTTACAAAGAATCTTGTGACAAATTATAATAAAGTTAGTAACTTAAATAATGTGGTGATTTATATTGTAAAGCAACAACTGGAAAAGTAACACAGAACTACACAATGAATGCCACATACATAACAATTAGCCTCATTTCTTCATATATCTGGAAGGGACAGAAATTAGACCTGTGATTTAATTGGTATAGGAAACTACTCTGTGAGACAGACTTCCCCTATCAAAGCAGGTCAGCCTGGAACCCTGAGAGGTTAAAGATAATATGGTAAAGATAATAGAAGGGTTTGCCACTTCTTTCTTCAGCTCATTTTACATATGAGGAAACTGAGACAAACAGGGTTAAATGACTTGCCCAGGTACAACAACGGGACTGATAATATAACTATACAATATTCTGTGCTATCTGAAACATTTAGTGTGCCAGCAGCAATCCCAGGGTACAAAAGTATTGAGGGAAATCCTTTTAAGGCAGCAGCAGGACCTCAAAATTCTTTAGATTAAGAATCAGTCCTTCACCACCACTGGTCTCATTCATCCACCTAGTTAATCCTTACTCAATGATTCTGTGAAATAACTGATACAGTAAACAATTAAATTTGTGTGTGTATATATATATATATAAAACAAATATTTATAATTATGCCTCTTAAATAGAAAAATAACTCCATTTCCTTGTTTTTTTTTTTTGTTTTTGTTTTTAAAGCAATTTTTTAGGGAAGTGTTACTCAACTTGTTTCAGAAAATGAAATTCATTAAAACATTCTTACTTTAATAAACGAATAGCATGGCTGAAACCATCTCCTTCTACTTGTACTCCTTGATGTGGAATCTCCATATTACATAACTAAAAGAAAAAAAAATCAGTCAAGTTATATAAAACCTTTTACAAATTCCCTTAAGTCTTATTTCTTTTAGTAGAGGGATATTAGTTTTTAGTAATACTTTTAAAATGAGAAATTGCATGTGCATTAGGGAGTATTAACTATAAAATATTGATACACAGGAGAACTTACACACCTAAAGGAGCAGATGTCTAAGTTCTGTTTTTTCTCATTCATTCATGCCATCCCCTTCCAAGCAGCTCTGTGGGTATATCTGTTCCAATGATGTAACCACTCCTCAAAAATGTATGTAACTATTTCAGAGAATGTAACACAATCTTTTGAATATTCTCAAAGATGAGAGTCAAATTTTAATCTCCCTAAGGAAAAAATTTACTTTTTTAAAAAAAGCCAAGTCATTCAGAGCCAAATTTGGCAAATAAAGTTGTTGATCATGCTGGGTAACTGTCTTTGGCAAAACAAAAATAAGATGAATCTATTAATGTAACTGACTCTGTGAGGTTCTACTAAACATGTATACACATACATATGTGTATGCACCTATGTGTGAACACTGTCCCAAAAGTCCAAGCACAGCGTTAAGTTATTAAAACTATTCTTAACAATTAAAGCTACAAGCTGCACTAAGAATTTTGGGAGATGCAGCATATTGAACTCTTTCTATCATTACTCTACTCTTATCTCATTTCTAACCCTAAACTTTATACCAACTAGCTTGTAACTTCTTACAATATACAAATTTCTACCAATTAAACATATTTCCTGTGTGATCTATTTAAATAAACAAGACAGTTTCCCAACTGTCTTTATTTGATCAGAGGCTTAATCCAATTGCATATAGATAGGTGAAAAAGAATGAATCTAAATATAGAATTTATTATATAGTTTCATGCCTGAAACTATGGGTTACTGTCTGAAGTGATCCTGGAACTAACCAGGATTACTAGAATAATTCATTGGAGGCAGTTATTAAGCTGCTCAGTGACATTTTTTCTAGGTTGGAGAAAGCATACAAGGCTAAGAGATGCTTCTATCCAAATCCAAAAATGGGCATATTTTTTCAAAATGTAAAAATTATTTATCTGGGTAGTAAAAGGAGAAGAATGAAATCAAGTCTTTTGTAACACAGGAATTATCAACTCAAATTCATAAAAAAGCTCTTCTAAAATTTAAATAATGCCTCCTATCCCAATGGTTAAGCCTATGCCAGTCATCACAATGAGTTACTTCAATAAAGCAACTCTACTAGTTCATCTTGTTCAGTCATTTTACATATGAGGAAACTGAGACAAACAGGATTAAGTGAACTTGCCCAAGATCACACAGCTAGGGTGTCTGAGACACAACTGAATTCAGGAAGATGAGTCTTCCTGACTCCAGGCCCAGCATTCTATACACTAAATGACCTAGATACTTCTACCTCAGCACCCAGCTAACCACAGAATAGGAGCTTTGATAGAGAAATGTGGGTACTTTTGGCAGAATAGGGAACTGGGTGCTGGGAAAGAAGGGTGCCAAGATAAGAGGAGAGCCTCACTGAAAATCTTAGCTTAGGTCCTCTATAGAAAATCAAGGAAAATTATCTTGTATATCACGTGTCAATTCACATTGTTAATTAACTGCATGAAAATAGGTAGAAGCACACATTAGGTCAGCTAAAAATGTAGCTGCAATTCTCTTCAGCAACTTGAACAGAAGATAGTTCAAGGTCCTAGGTCACAGCTATTAATGAGAGAGAAGAGAGAACAGGAGAAATGGAGCAGCTATACTCAAGGTCAACTTGCTAAGCCTTTTTTATGACCTGTAAGTGCTCCAAGGACTCCAATGATTTCTATCCCCCCTACCAATAACTTGTAATAACATCGATGACTCTTTAGTTCCACGTTTTGAAGTTTTTAATGTTTTCTTTCAACAAAGAGCATGCCTTCTTCCATTTTAGAGAGGGCAGTTTCCATTCACAACATGTGGGAGTGGTAAAGGAAAAGGAGAATCTGCAAATCAATCATTTCATGGTGCTTCTGGAATTTACTCCCCTGGGCTTCCACCAGCATTAGAAAGTTGTGTGCTGATGCATTTCTTCTTGCAGTCTCTTAGTTCACATTGAATGAGACAAGTTTTAGATTTTGGCCAATGGTGTAAAAACTTTTATATTTCTACAAAGTTCTAGTCAAATTATTTTAAGTGTACCTGACATTTTCCTAGGCTTTCTACCAGTAGAATGCAAACATTCCTAGTGATCTAAGAAAGTGGAATCAGAGCTTTAGAGCTGAAAGAGGCCTTAGAGGTTATCAAGTCTAGACCCCTCATTTTATAGAGAAGGAAACTGAGGCACAGAGAAGTTAAATGATTTGCCCAAGGTTACACAAGAGTTAAGAGGCAGGATTGGAATCCAGGTCTTGCTGACTCCAAGTCTGGCACTCTATCCTCTACATCATGCTGATTCACCTACTAGAAGAAAATCTCTGTCCTACCATTTCCCATAGTTAAAAATTACCCACTCAAAAGGTTATAAAACTGATCATTAATGTTCAAATGCCTTCAGATAGCAAGAATGCTAATTTTCTCCTATTAAGAATTTAGCTTTACACATATAAGCAATGTCAAAGTGATAAGCAAAAGATTACTTTTGATGATGTCATAAGAATCACATGCATACTATACAACTTGTAATAATTTCACAACAACAACAAAAAAATAATAATTTGCAAACATTTCAGTTTCCTTAAAGGGAATTACTTAAGACTTGAAAAGATTTAACTTAAAAGCAGGGAAAGGGAAAAGTAATAAAACAAACTTAAAAATCCTTACCTCCATACGAAGTCCTATAAATGGCATATTTGTGTCACACACAGCTACAAAGTGAGCTAGAACTTTATTGAAGGCACACATTTCTCCTGATTGTTTGAGTTTTTTGGGCTCTACAGGATTTGGATCGCCAGATAACTAAAATTGAAGTGACGAGTACAAGTAAATAAAAGTTCTTTTGAAACAACTGTTTTAAGACAATTTTCTAAGTTATCGTATCACAATTCAGTTTTAAAAGACATGCTACAAAATATTTAGAATGACACACTTAACAATACTGTACCACTAAATTGACTTTTGGTTTCTTAATGAGTTATAAAATCCAAATATTTAAGAAAATGTGCCATTTTTACATAAATCAAACTATCCCTCATAAATTCAAGCTAATTCTTTCTAAGGTTAGGATTGATTAGTTTCACAAAACATCAACATTAATATGTTCCTGACAAGACCAAGTTCCATGATAAATGGCTTCCCTTACCTTACGTTTGACACCTGCTCTTACTTGTTTCCCAGCTTTTGGGTCCAGCAGCCGCTCTTCAATATTCGTTTTGAATTGCTGTAATAACAAAGCTGTGGCTGGACTCTCATCTCCTTCTGCAGAGCTCACAGAGAGAAAATGATACTTGTACTCCAGCTCTGTGGGGTTGCTGGGAACTTCAAACATTTCTACCACCTAAACATTAATAAATAAAATCTTAGACACAGAAAATTAAATATTAGCAATTAAAACAATTTACTTAATAAGGCATTTTATTTACTCCTTTCCTAATTTCAATGGTGCTGTGAAATAAAAATCCAATATGGGATTGTACATAAGGATTCGTGAATCATTTCAAAAATAACGTTCCTTCAATCGATTCTGATGGACATGGCTCTCTTCAACAATGAAATGTTTCAAACCACCTCCAATTGTTCACTGAGGAGGGCCGTGTACACCCAGAGAGAGGGATGTGGGGTGTGGACCACAACATGGCATTCTCATACTCCTTGGTTGATGTTTGCTTGCATTGTGTTTCCTTTATCTGATATATCGTTTGTGTAGACAGGATTTTTCTTGCACAACTGTAGTGGATATCCTGCCATCTAGGGGAGGGGTGGGGAGTTGGGGGAAAAATTTGTAACGGAAAGCTATGTAAGGGTTATTGTTGAAGAATTACCCACACATATGTTATGCAAATAAAATTAAAAAAATAAAATAAAATTAAAAAAAAAAAAGAATACTTAAATCGAATATATGTATAGTTATTGCCACACATCATTTTTTTGTTCAGGAGAAATCATATCTATAAGAGAGAATAATCCGATGGGGGAGATACAATGCGGGCAAACATCAATGGAGAACATGGGGGTGTTGTGTTGTGGTCCACATTTCGCGTCCCTCTCTCTGGGTGTATGTGGCCTTCTTCACTGAACAATTGTAATTGAAAACCTTCTTTAAATTTAAGTATTGCTATCATCATTATTACTGTTGCTATGAAATTATTGATTTCTAAAAAAAAACCAAACAAAAAAAAAAAACGTTCCTTTTTGATATATAAAAATGTATGCTACTAAATTGAAACTCAGCAGATGAGGCAAGAAAAGCAAAAATAAACAAAATCTACCAGTTAGGAGCAAATCCTAGTATATACTAAATGTAAGAAGTCTTCAAGATGCTGACACAGTGACTGATAAGAAAATAAAACAGTGTCATATCAGCATTGCTAACTTCAAATTCTTAGTCTACCACCCTAAGAAAAATTTAAAGAAAGGTCCCCTTAGTGTATGCAAAATGAATTCCACTGGAGAAGGCTCTATGCATTGCAGAGGCTATTATGGTAGCAGCTATGTAGCTGACCAATTTTAGCTCAATAAAGTAGTCAGAGTATTAAGACACTACAACAGCCTATCTACCCTCTCTTCTTTCTAATTCATGTTTCCATAGTCTTTTTTACTTTGTACTCTGAATCACAAAGAACTATTTTCAAATCCTGTGTCAGACATTTACTTACATTCCTGGGTCTCAGTTTACTTATCTAAAAGGAGAGGTAGGACCAGATGGACTCTGAGGTACTTTATAGCTCTAAATTTATGTTACCACAATTATTTTTTTGTGTCTAATTTAGGTGATAAATCTAGTGCATTGGTACATAGTATTCAAAAATCAATATTCTATCAGAAATCAAGTACAATATTCAAAAAATAGAGAAAGAAGAAGAAAATCATCTTTTCATTCCATTTGGTATGTGACAGGAAAAACAAAATGCAAAAGCATTAGGTATACTGCTAAGGGCAGAATCATCTTATTTGAAGTCTATATGCTCTGTAAAAATAAAAAAAGGGGGTGAGGGTTAGGTAGTTGGGCAGTGGATAGAGCATCTGCCCTAGAGTCAGGAGGACCTGAGTTCAAATCCAGTTTCAGACACTTGACACTTAACTAGCTGTGTGATCCTGGGCAGGTCATTTAAACCTGATTGCCTTGCCTAAAAATTATTCTAAGTGAAATTTAAGAAAAAAAATTGTGTGTGTGTGTGTGTGTGTATTAATCAAATTAAGATTTTTTAAAAGTAGGAAATATGAGCAGAACTCCACCTTAAAAAGTAAATAGGATTAATATCCAATCATGGCATACCACATTTAAACTTCACCATTCAAGATTAGCCATCAAGTGAATTTTCTCAATCTCAGTAACTAAAAATAAATAATCTTTTAAGGCACAATGGAGCTTCCTTTGCAGTAAAGTAATATTCACACCAATGAAATCATGGTACTCTAAAAGTAATAAAGAAGCCAGGTAAGTGACAAACCTAATGAATCCTATAAAGATTTATCAGAAAAGTTCCATATAGTTACTTACAATATAATATTGTGGGAGTCGAGTGAGTTTGATAAACAGTTTATTCTTCGAAAGATTTCCAACAGGATGAGTTGAATAATTAGAAAGCTGCAAAGTTTCACTGCACATAATAGGGAGATGCTTTATAGATTGCTTGCAACGTTGCTGTCCAAGCCAAAATCTTAATTAAAAAAACAAACAAACAAACAAAACAAAGTAGTTATTAGAAAAATAGACTAGTCTGGTTAACTTGGAATGGCAGATTAGGACTACAAAATTCACTCTCATTACAAGCAACCAATCAAATAAATTAATACAAATTTCACAGAACCACTAAAAGGCCATATTAATAAATAGAGGGGAAAAGCTTCAAATGGTTATCTTCTCTATTCATCTAATTTAGTATTTAAATCATTTAACCCTAATTCCCTTGGCAAAAAAACCAAACCAAAACAAAAACGATTACTGAATCAAGTTAACAATATATTGAAAAAAATACATACATGAATATACACATACACATATGTATTCATATACAACCTCATTTAAAAAAACGACAAAACCTTTCTGGAATATAATTAAAATGCTAAAATACTAGACAACCTTAGCATAAATTAAAAAGCAATAAAATTAAACTGAAGCAAAAGAAAATAATATGAAAAACAACAAATAAAGTTTAAGTAGTTCTCATTTGTCTTAAAAAAATAAAACTTACTTGAGCTGTTGAATCCAAGGGATGATTCTTTTCATATCATCATTCACAGATTTTTCTATGTCATCCAGAGTTGCCTGGTCTAAAAGGATAAAACTTTTCATTAGTTGCTTAAATGAATAAAATCTTTTATATATAAACCTTTCAAAGAATGGGATAAAAAAAGTAAAATAGTTCTTAAAAAAGTTTTTTTTTTTTTAAAACAAATGAGGTCAAATAAACAGCAAGGAACAATTGCAAAATTTAAATGATCATATATCATAAGATATGTTTGCCTAATTTTTGCCCATATCAAAACTAAGTCATATTTTAGCCACACTGATAAGAATCAGCCAAGTTCTCCTTTCCCAGACTATGGCTGGAATAACAACAGGCATAGTGATACACGGAAACAATGGTGGAGAGGGATTAACTCTTAGTAAAACTAAACACAAAGTTAAAATTAATTTTAGGGGAAATCTTTTCAAGGAAATTTTAGTGTATTAAATATATTAATTATCACATACAATATTTTGAAAGTGAGCAATAAGACAAAATTTTCAAAATTTTTGGTAAGTGGACCATTAGTACTAAAAGACCAACACATATGCACCATTCAAATTGGAACTCAAGATTATTAACATCTATAAGTTATAAAAATTAACATAATATAACTTTTTATAATGTCAAAAGGCAATATACACTGTGGGTGAACTGTTAGAATAAGTTTTTAATTCAATAAGTTTTCTCTGTTGGGAGGACATAATTTCATTAGTTATATTAAGAGGATGTTAAGGTTAAACACTACAAAGCTAAAACCTATTTGATACAGAAGTGAAAAGCAAGAACAAATTCTTGAGTCGGGGGCAACATTTTAGTTCCCAAAATTATTGAAATGTTTTAATCACAGATATTTTCATATAAAAAATGTTACAGAACTTGGTTTAGTTATAAAGTAGGATTCTGTAATTCCAGACCAATTTTCTTCTTTAAAAATCACTAGTAAGTCATAGGCAGAACCTGTTAAGTAAACTATTAGCTTTTTATTTTGAAATATAAATACTAAGCAAACTGTAAATTCTTAGGATATTTCAATAAAATTGAAATACTACAAATATAGTGGTAATTTATTAACAGAAGCAATAGCTCCTATAAAAGTTAGAGTTATTCTTTCTGTTACATATCATATCCTTTCACTGTTGCCACTTTTTTCAACACCAAATACCTCTGAAAATATACATATCTTTTTCATTTTTAACAGGTATGGATTAAATAACTATACATTGAGCGGTTGCAATAGTTTATCAATATCAACCTACCAAGTCCATAAAGCATCAGTTGGAACATTCCAGAATGCAAGTCTACAAAAATATGTAGACATTCTGAGCGGCTACAGGGCTCCAAGATGGGAACGACAAGAGTTGGAAGTGCAGTCTCTATGAATGCTAAACAGTCAAAAGTTAAAATTTACATCTCCATAGTTTTAATTAATGATCAACTCTAGAAAAATAATAACATAAATCAGTTATGATGCACGCCAAAAACAAAACAGGCAAGTTTGTTAAATTTGGGACACTACCATATTATAAATAGGAAGAATGCAATTTTCAAGTAGAGATTAAATGTACTACTCCCAAAATCTGCAGTAAAAATAAGAGAGAAAAGAAAAAAAAAAACCTTTTGTTGGAACTGAATACTCCTAACCTTCTGGATCCTACTTACTACCACCCTACTCAGTGTGCTCCTATAATGTTAATTTTGAAAAGATTTCTCTCTGGCCATTTCTCCCCATTCCCAACCTCACCTTCCAATTACACAGGGAAGAATGAGGAAGAGGTATTGATGAAAACGTAAATATCTTGTTAAAAAACCCTAAACTATCAGAAGGTACTGAACACATATACACATTCAAAAAGTCAAATTAAAAACAAAAAAACTATCATTTTAAAACCCCTCAAATTTAAATGTACACTTTAAAATAAAGTCACAGATGAGATTGGAATGTAAGCAACTGCAATATGTATATTCCAGAGCTAAGTGCTTCTAAAAGGCCCAATTAACTTTTCTTTTATTCCCCCAATTATACATAGCAGAAATTCAGAGACATTAGCAGGAAATACATGCAAACCAAGTGCCAGTCAGACCAAGAATATAAAAGGCATTGGGAAGTTATGGGCAAAAAGTATTATGAAATGACAGCTCTAGTGATCTAAGCCCTCTAGAGCTATGGTACAATGGAAAGAACATTGGTCTCAGAAGAATCTAGTCCTGGTTTTGCCACTAATTAACCAACTCTACGACAAAGGGCAAGTTGGATCCTTTTCTGGTATCAATTAATTCAAAAATCATAGAACTAGAACTGAAAACGACTCCAGAAATCATCTGGTAATACCCCCTGATTTTTCAGAAAAAAGAAAAGGAGGCCCAGGGAGATTAAATGATTTACCTAAAGTAATACAGGTACTACCTATCCATCAGAAGGGGATCTGAACTAAGGTCTTCTGACTCTGGAGTCAGTGCTCTGCCCACTGTACTGTGGTCCCTCAGAAAGGAACAAAATCTCTACTACCTATCTCAAGGGGCAACTGTCAGGATAAAATGTATACTGTAGCTGTCCTATTAGATTTTAACCTTAAGGCTGCAACAATACATGCATACAACAGACACTTAATAAACGTCTGCTGAACTAAAACAAGATGATGCTTTGAAAAATGTATAGTATAGTTCAACATGATTCAAATACTACTACTTCTATTGCTATTATTATATTGTTATTCCTAATTCCTATTGTCTGAAACACACATCAAAAACTCATTAAGTTAAAATAATGTTGATAGTCCAGGCACAGCTGGAATGTAGTTTCCTTTAAAATTAAAAAGGAAAATAGGATTTACTAAGTAAATTATTGGGAAATAGGATTTCAGAAAAAAATCTGATATGTGAGAAATTAGAAAAAACCTTTTTATTATAGGATCATCAGATCAGACTGAGAGTTGGAAGGGACATTAGAGGTCACCTAGTTCATCTCCCCTGATTTTACAGCTGAGGAAACTGAGGCCCAGAGAGGTTATCAGAGGTGAGACTTGAATTCAGGTCTTCTGATATAAATTAAATGTTCCTTCCAATATACCATGCAGCCTCCCACTTTCAATTTTATTTTATTTAGCAAGCATTTATCAAGTGCCTATTACATTAGAGACACTGTCCTGGGTAGAAAATACAAAGACAAAAATGAAATAGTTCCTGTCCTTAAAAACTCTACATTCTACTGGGGGGTACAACATGCAAAAAAGTAAAAAGATAATAAGAGAGAGAACACTAATAACTAGGGGGAAATTAGGACAGGTTTCATACAGGAAGTAAGTTGAACAGAGCTAAGCTTTGAAGGGAGCTAAGAATTCTACTTTGTGTTACTATATGTAATTAAAAGCAATAAAACCAAATTTATTTTTTATAATAAATTAGATATAACAAACTCATACTAGCTTCCACCACTCATCTGAATTCACATCCTTTAAAAATCTAATGAAAAACACTCAGTTTCAATTCAAATACGTGCCAGACACTGGGTTTAAGGAGCACACAAATAATTATCAAGGCATAGTTCCTATTTTCAAAACTACTGATTCTCTACTATAACTACTACTAGTCTATATTAAGGTTCAGGGCCAAGTCCTTCCCCCTTCCCCCCACTGGTCCATCTAGAAAGGGTGACCCTAACCAAATCATTTATTCACTGAGTGCCACTAGCAACTTTCTAAGACTACATGTTGCAGAGAAGATATCAATGTGCCCAGGTCCAAGGAATTTCCTTATCAGGAGATGCCTTTTTCTAATGAATATATCTGATTAAATAAAAATGACACCAGCATACACACACAAAACAGAATTTCACTTAATGAAAGCCCAAGCTCTCAAAAACAAACTACTGTATGCCAACAGTCTAGTAAGTTGAAATCACATTTTAATGCAAATCTTTCATAAAGAACGAACTTATTTCAAAAGAACGAATAAACGTTAATAAAAAAGGACATACAATTTTCACTGGCATTGAAACCTTTGAGAATAGACTTCAGTTCCTGGAGTTTCTGATGAGATCTTGCATGTACACTATCAATTAAAAGTTTTTCTATTGATAAGTGATCAATCTGCAGAAATAAGAAAAATACTTTATAAGTTTCTGTTAAGAACTTAAGTCCAAATTAAGAGAATTTAAAACATTAAAACTGATTAACAATTTATATCTTTATTTTTAAAACCCCACAATCATATTGAAATAAATATACTTGCTGTAACATTATAGAGTTCCCTGAGAATTTTTAAAGCAAATTAGCCAAATTTTAAATAATTTAAATGTACCTTATGTGAAAAGACTAAGCTAATTTGCTAATTGAATTCAGTTTAAGGATTATATCTAAAACTTTATAACATATTAATAGAATATATTTAAAAAGATAAACTTCATAGTTTGCAAAATAATATGAAGAGGTTTCACGTTCCAGATCTGTTCTCATGTGTAATACTAGCAAATTTTTCAAACCTTTTGTCATTTATAAAATTTCATTCTGTTCTGTCATTTATAAAATGGGGATACTAATCTTTATATTAAACTTGTACTAGAATTTCCATCTGTTGCCTCGTTGTGGCTTGAGAACTAAATCCCCTCCCTCCTAAAAGTTTAGCAACCAGTTTACTGAAAGTATGAAGAATTTGGGGGTCTAAAGAAAGCAGTTACAACTACTTTCCATATTTCATCTTAATTAGTAGAGATAAGTAGTCACAGAGACAAAATCCCAACTGCCTCAAGTACTGAATATTTAGTACTTTATATAGTACTAAATATTTATATATTTAGAATATATATTTAGTCATAAGTTACAATAAGATGATTTCTATAGAGTGCCTTTTAAACCATGTTTGATCCAGACCAGAGATTTCATCTTTTTAAGAAACTCCTTGTGAGGAAACTGTCCCTACCAAGGCAGATCAGTAACTATTCAGCAATTTATATTCTCTGCAGTCCTGAGAGATTAAGTGACTTCTATAGGGTCATACGGCCAATTATGGTGGGATTTGAACGAAAGTCTTTTTAATTACAAGACTAACTATGCATTATAGTGTGACCTCTATTTTATTTTTCCAAACTATAAAATCTTTTTTTTTTTTTTTTTTTTTTAAGTGGTAATTTCAGGGCCTTGGGAGCTGTTAAACGAGGAATTTACCTCTTTTGCTCTCCACTATCCCTCCACTTCTAGCTCCCCAGTTTTCAAGCACTATGTCCTGCTAATGCCTTCCTCTCATCCCCATGGATGTCACTATGGGAAGAAGAGTCGTAAAATGACAGGAGTGAATTTAATCAGAAATACCCTGGCAACCTTGTCTAGGACCAAACAAGTCTTCTGTGACAGCCTGCTTGAGACCAGTGAGAGTGTTATGGCTATATCCTGCAGTCCTCAAAAAGGCGGCATGAATTCCTGACTCAGCAGTCATTGTCACTGTCACATTGTTGCCTCAGTTCTCTTTACTTGACGACTCTTCTGACATGTACCCCCATGAACTGAGAGCAATAAAACCTCTCCCATATAAGGCTTCCCACTCCTCTCCCACCCTCAGTCTTAAGCCATGCCCTCCCCACATTCACTGTAGGATACTGGATGCTGCCTCAACCTAGAACCTCCAGGACTTGGGGCCCAATGGTACCCAGCTGCTAGCCTTTGGGCCCCAGGTCCAGATTGGTCCTAAACCGAGGCCAAATCTTGAATGGAATCTGAACCTACAGCATCAACTCCAGGTTTATTCTCTGAACCAGGATGTCCAAGGACCACAGAGACCTAGCTCCAGGGCCATATGGAAACTTTCCATGTTCATTATTTCCCTTCTTACTAAAGCTCTCAATGACAGAGGAAGCCTGGAACCAATGCACTCAGATTCTCACAATCCTAAATAAACTGACTGAGGAGCCCACCTCTATTACAGGAAAAGCCACCTCTGTTCAGTCACAGGTGCCCATGTGCCCTCTTTCCTACTACCCTCTACAATTATCTGTGAGGGGGTGGTGGTATATGTATCTAGTTGCATGACTCTTTGCCAGCAGGGCTCAGCCTGTGAACTACCCCCAGGCCTCTGCTCTGTTCCTGAATAGAACTGCCTCTTTTCTCCTCCCCCTTCTGACTGTCCCTTACCCCAATTTCTTGTTTTTTTTCCTTGGGGTGTGACTCCTTAAAGCTCCTCCCTGCTCTCTGAGAGACTTTGGAAAAGTCACTCACTTCCTTGGGCCTTCTTTCTTGTGTTAAATGGAAAAGAAAATCTTCTTACACTTAAAATGATATCTTAGTGAATTTGAAATGGTTAAATTCCAAAATGAAATGGCAATTTCTACCTGGCATTACTGTCATATATGTTTCATCCCTTCTAGGCTGAAAATTCCAAGAATTAAAACCACCACTTCTCACCTCTGGGTTCCCAAAGTCTTCCACATAATAAGTTTGTAGCAAGTTTCCTAAATGGCTTGAAGAGTTTGTTAAAGAGTTTCTGATAATGCTAATGTTCTCAAAATAAGTTAAGATTATCTTAAATAACTACTACAAATATGCACTTACCTTCATGGCTCTTTCTACTAATTTGGAGTCAGAAGCTGGCAGAGGAGGATCATGAAAAATCTGTAAAGGTTTGGAGACATCATTCTCATCAATTTTGATTGTGACCTTGTGGACAGAGGCAATCCCTGTTTTTCTCCCAAGGACCTGTTGGCTTAACAGAAAACTGAAGTGTTAAGTATGCTAATGTTTGCTTTGAGAAATAAATTTTTGATGTTACAATGCATTTTTGAAAGCTATGTTTCATGTTACATTTGTATCTGCTTAACATTTTTGGCTAGCACGGAGGTACAATTTAAAGTACATACAAAATAAACTTTTCTGCGTTTGTTTATAATATCATTTCTCATCCTTTTACAATAAAAGAATAATATCAGTCACATATTATGATGAAGAATGCAAGGACAGTGGCTGTCTAATTGACACTTGTTCCAAAATCCTAAAAATGAGAAAGTTTTATCAGTAAACAATCTTCTGTAAAAGATAGTTTTAGAGAATGTCAACATTTCAAGTGTGTGTGTGTGTGTGTGTGTGTGTGTATATATATATACATATACACATGTGTATATGTATATAAAAACAATTCATTTTAATTATGTTTGTAAAAGGTACACAAGGTATCCTAAAATTCTTATTGCATTTTAAAGCAATTAAACCATGAAAGTTTAAAATGGCTAAGTTTTTTGGGACACTTGTATTTAAAGACAGGAAAATTCAACAGACTAACAAAATTTGACATGAAACTTGTCAAATAATTAACATTTAAGAATTTTAATTAAGAATTAAGAAATATTTAACATTTAAGAACATTTAAGAATCCAGCTTGAGTTAGAAGAGAATTATATTGTTCTTCAAAGTTTTGAGAAATGTGAACAGGTCAAATATAATCAAAAAGAAATCTTTATATTTTAGAGAAGTATTGGTCACAGGATCATGAACTGAAGAGACCCAAATGTCACTTAATGATGAGGACTGTACTTTGCATAAACATGTAACAGAAATGACAAACTGAAAAATGTGATTTAATAGCAAAAGGTAAGTGGAAACAGTTTTACTTACTTCCAAACTGTGAGGGAGAGGCACTTTCCAGCATGATACTTCTCTACTTGAACAAGATCACCCCAACGTTCTCGAATTAGCATTAGAGTTTGTGAATGTAATACTTCTAATTGAAGTGATAAGCAGAAAGAATCTGATAAACAAAGTTAAGAACAAAAGCAAAAATCTCTTATTCAAAAATCATTGGCTATCTGATTCAATCAAGTAGAGGTGTATCTTATTTTTAAAACAACACCTGACAGAAAAGTTACCTAGAAAACAAATTTATATTGTTTGAATTATGTCATCTCATTGACTTACATCACAGAATTAGGAGAAAGATCTTGGGACTACTTTTGGCCCCATCACTAAAAAATTTAAACAAATACCAAGTAATGGAGTCAGTCCACCCTACCAAATCTAAAAAATCAGGTACACAAAGTAAAAATAACTTTTCTGCTTTCACACAAAAAAGTTATAAAATACAAACAGCAGAAAACATTCCCTAAATAGAGAACTGGATTTCTTTCACATTTGTCTGGCCTTCTGCAAATTGGCAACTTTGTTCTCTATCTTGCCAAGAAAAGACTGAAACCATCTTTCCCATCTTTTCAAAAGTTTGAGAAAATAGAGAAACTACTATCAATACAACTTTAAACGAGAATTTAAATAGCTGCAAGTTGACAACCCCTTTATGGAAATGTTAAGAATTTCCATTTCCATGCTATAAAAACCTATAGACATTTATGCATTATAGACAGACCCACTAATACTACTTCTCACTGTTCCCGATCAATAACTTTTTTTCCCACATTTGCCAAACCAGTATAATCTAAGTTTAAAAGAGGAATTTCAGTATGTTTGAGTATGGAAAAACAAACAAACAAACCAGTAAATAGCCTATAACAGTTAAGTATTAAGGAAAAAAAAAAAAAAAAGAAGGTAATAAGAAAGCTGCATCTGGAACTACCAGCCTCTATTTTCAAAAGGATACGTAGGCAATTGTACATGTCCTGAAGAGGTTTGTCATCAGCAAATAGCCTAGATTGGACCAACTGATGAATAAAGCTGATCTGCATACTATGGACCAAAGCTCGACCATCTATATTAGGAAGACGAAGCAAGAAAAACAAATTAATCACAATTTTACAAATTATGGAAACGTGAAAACATATTTTTACAACTATATGATAAAAAAGAGAAACTACAAAGATGGCCTTAGAAGATCTGGGATCCAAGTTCTGACTGATGCATCTTGCCTAGGCCAAAACTAGACAAGTCATTTAAACCCTCACTTCTCTTAGCAAAGCTGCAGAGAATTTTGTGCAGTACACGATCTGAATTAATGAAGGAAATTTCCTCAACTGAGAGTTCCTTACCTAAATAAAGTCACAAGACTATAGTCCCTATCATCTACACTACATGATAAAAACAAACAGAAACTAAAGAGAAATAAATGCTATACGAATTGAAATAAAATGAATATAAAAGCAATCTGTTGTCAATGGAAGCCAAAACATTACACTTCAAAAAAAGAGAAATAAATCTTTTTAGTAGATTTCGTTCACTAAGAGTTAATTGTGATAATCTTCCAAAATGTTTAAATAAACAGGAAATAACTAAAGAATTTTTATTATTCCACAGAACCTATTTCTTCTATGAAAAGTAATGCCATTGTAGTTTGGTAAATAGAAAGTCAGTATTTATGCCTGGAAGATCTGAGCCCAAGTTCTGCTTCTGACAGGTATTGAATGTATGTTCATAGGGAAGTCACAACCTAAGTGACTCAAGCAACTCACTATGACTAAAAGTTACTGATATGTCACTGATGTGCAGATGTGAAAATTTTAGGTCCAGGACCCTATTCCCCTACCCCCCCAAAAAAAGGAGGGGGGGGAGGGGAAGGTACATTTCAGATGTAATGGGAATTTCTGATTCTTGATTTATCAGTCATCTGATCAAAATCTGATTCATGGAATAATGTTAAGTGAAGGTCAGTGCTGTTTCTCCTAGCTGCAAGGTTAATGAGTTGACCAAAACATGACCCATGAGACAGTTCCTTAAAATATACTTAAATCCTTAAAAATTCCTTAGATAAAGAGCCAGAGAACACTCAAACTGTCCCTGACTCCTTGTTGATAAGTAAATCTTCTCTCTTAATCAGCCTAGTTATGAACTCCAAAATGTAACTTAATCTGTAATCTGATTTAATTTGCTATTGGAATTTATTTGACAAAGTCTGTTTCCCCAGGGGATGTAAGAGATTAAGACTTTATTTAAATGTATTTAAATTTTATGACATTGGTGAAAATATGTTACTATGAATCTACCTTTTCTTTAATTCTTATAGCATAGGAAGAATGTACAAGATTGTAATATGCTAAAGAATTATTTCTGTCACTGAAGTAATTTTTCGCAAATGAAACCTGGTTAAAATCCTCATGAGGATTCAGAAGTTTTGTCTGAAGTCTAAACATATGGTTATAAGCATAAGAATAAAGCCTAGGCTTTAATTTTGGTAATTTCTTCATTGTGGTGAATATGTTTTGGGAGCAGTCACGTCCTCCATGAAAGAGAAGATATTTCTCCTACAACACAGGGGTAGAAAAGTGATAAAATATTTTAAGAATAACTTTTCTGGATTTACCTCCAGTCTCTTTATCTTCAACCAGAATTTCCAACTTGAGAAGACGCCAAGGGACATCAGGATCATCTCCCATTACTGTCAAGGTGGCTTCAAACTCTCCTTCTACTCGAAACTTTACCCGACCATTTGCTACATGATTTTTATCAGAGTTTAAGAGTAAAAGAAAAAAAAAATTTTTTTTCTTAGTTTTCTTACTGAATAAACTTTTTTTTTCCAGTTTAGATGAGAAGAATTAAAATACAGTTGAAAAATGTTTGTGACAACTCAACATTAATAGGCATATACTAATTGTTTTATGTTCTTTCGTTTCATTTCTCCAATTTGAGTGAAAAGGTCAATAGGCAAGAACTCTATCTTTACACTTATTTGTATTGCACTCCATATTACACAAGTCTAATCATGTCACATCCTACTTGATATATCTCAGTGACTGTATTTTCTCTGGGATCAAATATAAAATTCCTCTTTTCAACATTTGAATTTCTCCTCCATGACAGAAATGTTTTTTTCCTATTCATCCCCATCTCTTGGACCCACTAGTTTTCTTGAAAAAGTTCAAGTGCTTCCTGCCTTCCAACTCTAGCTTCCAGTAGATTCCCTCCCAGGTCATTTTCTCTAAGTTTATCGGCCTGTGTATGTGATTTCCTCCAATCTGAAGGCAGGGACTGTAATTCTGCCATTATATTCCTATTACCTAGCACAGGCCTGAAACATCTGAAGCACTTGAATGTCTGAATTATCTGACAGCCTAGCAACATGCTACTTCTCTGGAAACCATAGATGCTAATTATATGTACTTATTAAATGTGTTTATAAATGAAAAAGAAAAAAGAATACTTTTTCTCCCTGTGTTTTCCATGTTCTCATTCTTTTTCTCTTGTACTGTCTTTTCAATCTTTTTTTCGTCACTCCTCCATAATTCTCTACTACTTTCAAAGTGAGAGGTCTTAATCTACAATCTTTACAGATTGTAATATATGATGTATATGTTAATATTTTAAACACTTCAAATTCAAGCTGGGAAGAAAGAGAAATCATTTAAACAAAATTACTCTTTAAGAGAAAGTTCAGATCCATACCCACTGTAAGATTTGCCAGCTGAGGAGGGAGATCTGTAGTTACTAGTCGATGTCTAAGAATCTGGTTCAGCTGATGAAGAGTGGTCTGTTTCTCAGTTTTGGTAATAGGATCAGGAGGAATGATTTTATCCTAAAAAGGTATATTCAAAAGTCAGTTTAGAAAGATACAAAATGGGTGTTATTTTTCACACGTACCTGAGAAAATCCAACTTTTCTTAATTTGAATTTTTTTTTAAAAAACAAGAACCAACATTCAGTTTACAGGTTACATTATTTCTATCTTCTTATTCTATTCTCAGGACTACTTCAAAGTAAATGTACTAGCTATACTTTAACACTATACTTTCAAGTGATTAATTCCATTAAAAAATCATGGACATAATTAGCATATGGCATTTTCACTTTAAATATTTGTTTTTCAGTCCAATAATTGATTTCCTCATGTCCTCCCCAAAGGGCCCCAACACAAAATAACTGATTTTAAAGTATTTGTATTTTGGGTCCAATTAATTTAATGTAAAAAATGTATTTGTAGTGGCAAAATAAAATAATACTAAATAACCAACACTATAGAAAAAATGTTTCAAAAAATATACTTAAAAACTCTTACCCTAATGCATGTTGGTAGACGTGGGTAAGACCCAGTGGTCAATACATCAATGGCATAAGGGATAGCAAAACTGGGTAGACGTGCATGGACCAATGCATCTCTAGCCAACGATGCCAGGCGATCAGCAGTGTCGACAAAGAGGATTGCTTGTTGATCTAAAAAACTTGATATCATCTTTAAAGGAAAGTATAAATGTTAGGCTTCTTGAAAACTATTTGATCTTCATATTATTTACTCATTCTTAAGTTAAAATGCTAAATAAAAAATAATGAAAATTAAAATATTTCTAAAGACAAAAAATGAAAAATAGTTGCCAGAAAGATCATTTAACACTACCCTTCTGAAATCATTCCCATTTGTTTTCTCTTCCTTATCTACAAGTATAACAGAAATAATGCTTATGTTAAGAATGCTTGGGGTAGCTAGTTGGTGCAGTGGATAGAAGAGCAGCCCTGAAGTCAGGAGGACCTGAGTTCAAATCTGACCTCAGACACTTAACACTTCCTAGTTGTGTGACCCTGGGCAAGTCACTTAACCCCAATTGCCTCAGGGGGGAAAAAGAATACTAAATAAAATGTTAAATCTTTTATTCTCACATACTGAGGGGTTGAAAATATGTGCTAATATATAATTTTTTAACTTCATCTGTGATTTTTTTTTTATTAGCATAAGGAGTTCCTGGAAAGAAACTTCCTCTGGCAATATAGAACACTACTTTCTTTCCATTCCAGAGTTTTTGAGTAGCCTAGGGCACTAGGCTTATCCACAGTCACATTGAAGAATTGGGACTTGAGCCCTTGTCTTACTGACTGATGCTGACTTTTGGTCACTGCTCTGCACTTCCTTGCTATGGTTAGAGAATAGTAGGGAGGGCATAAGAGTCAGGAAGACAAGAGTTCCAGCCTTATCTCTAACAAGAACTTAAAAGTACCTCAGCAACCCTTAAGATAGTAAGCTGCAGCATGTCTGTGTTGGTGATAGAAATTTCTACAAAGGGAATTCCCTATGCCGATAAACCAGAGATCTGGAGCAAACTCTCATGAACTCTCCAAGTTATAAGAGACCTTGAGGAATTATGGGACAGAAATCAGGAGAAACAGCAAAGTAAGGTTTACTAGAGTAGTTGTCACACAAGTGATGACTGTAGCCATTAGAACAAATGAGATCACCAAGGAAAGGATAGAAAGAATAGAAAAAACCCTGGAGATGACTATATGGGATGAGAGGTTGGGCCAAATGGCATAAAAGATTCCTTCCAACTATGAATTAATGAATCCCTTCCACATCTTTCCTGATAAGTCAATCTATTCTCTACTTAAAAACTTAATGATGAAGAATTTTTTTTTTGCGGGGTGGGGGCGGGGGCGGGGCGCAATTGGGGTTCAGGGATTTGGCAGGGTCACACAGCTATTAAGTGTTAAGTGTCTGAGGTGAAATTTGAACTCAGGTCCTCCTGACTTCAAGGTCAGGGCTTTATCCACTGTACTAACTAGCTGCTCTGAACTTGTAACTTCATAAGGACTGAAATTTCTATCCATTGATACTTTGAATCCTTATCACTCCTTCAGCACGAACTTCTACAGATCTGTGAAGACAAGTGTTTCTCCTTCTCCAATTACTTTAAACTCTCCTTAAATAAAATGGTTCCATTACTTCTCCACTAAGATTCCGTTTTGTGAACATACATTTAAGTTCCTTCTAGAAATTAAATCTGGAATTATGACCCTAATTTCACTTAATGTTTCACAATTTTAAAATGATTTTCATATATCTGAATCTCATAAAAAATATCTAAAATTAAGCAAGCATTATTATCCCTCTTCTAAAGTTAGGAAAAAACTAAGACTCAGAGGTTAAGTGATTTGCCCTTGACCATAAAGCTAGTAGCTGACAAGGGCAGAACTAGAACCCATACCATGAGATTTCTGGTCCATTGCTTTGTGCCCTGACCAGCAGACAGAACATTTATTATGTCTCCAGCCTTTATACTACTTTTAGCACAATATAAGAATACATAAAAATTATAGGGCTAGGTATGTGGCAGCACTGTGCTAAGTGATAGAGCTACACTAAGAGGCAAAAAACACTCTCTGCCCTTACAAAGCTTACAATTTAATGGGGGAAGATGCAAGCATATAAATATATGTAAAGTCAAGCTAAATAGGACAAATAAGAGACAGTTAACTAAGGGAAAGCACTGGAATTAAGAGGGGTTCAGGAAGGTTTCCTGTAAATGAGACTTTAGCCTAAACTTTATGGAAATCAAGGAGGTAAAGTAATTGGAGCACAGGAAAAGAGCCAGGAACAGGAGACAGAGAAACTCTTGGGAGCCAAGAGGCAAGTGTCCCTGGATTAAAGAGTCATGGAGGGGAGTAAAATGTAAAAGGACTGGAAAAATATGAGGGGGCTACAGCATGAAGGCCTTTGAAAACAAACAAAACAAAGTTTTGCTCCTAGAAGTAACAGAGAACCACTAGAATTTATTGGGAGGGAGTAGGAGTATCAAAGGAAATCCATAAGGTTTTATCTCCATAAGAATGATTAAGTCAGGTATTCTCTGTACTTAGTGCAAATGATGTTTTAAAAGCCTAGATAGAAAAGTTTGTGTTCATCTTTGTCAATTTTCATTTTCATAGTTCTGACCTAGCATTCTAGTCCATTTGTACTTTGAATTTTGATTTGTTCACCCATCAGATCAGTTACTTTCCCTACTTTGTGGCCTCCACAAATATAATTAGCATATTTTCTATGCTTCTTTTAAGTAAATTATAAAATGTTTTTCTGTTCAGCATTCTATGACACTCCACTGAAGGAATCTCTCTAGGCAGACACTATTAATTACTATCATTTTTTTATTTTTTATTTTCAAACAGCTGCAAACAGGCCTAAGTGTATTAACTATTTCTCTAAGGGTAAAATAAGACATTTTGGATATGCTTTTTTTTTTTTTTTTAACCTTAAGATGTTATACTTAAGGTATTCCCTTGATTTCCCAATAGCTGGCACTATTTATTTTTAAGAGAACCCATATTTCACTGGCATTACATCCTCTTCAAAATGCTCACAAATATGCTTACTAGTCCAATATCAGGGTCTAATGTTATGCTCACTTATCTAAAATTTCTGGAAATCAGAACAATATTCATCTGTCACTAAGCTTCTGGCAACTCTTATTAATTCTCCACAATTTTTAAAATATAATTGAAAAGTGCTCCAGGACCACATAATGGAAGGGAGGGAGGAATTAGTCACTTTTCTGATAGTCTTGAATCTTTATCTGGACATGGAAATTTAGAAGTTCTCTTACTTATCTCTTCAACTTTGGGCTTTAATAACCATCTCATAATAAGAATTTATTATCTTTTCACTCTGAAGACTATTATTCTTAAAAATAGAAAATAAACAAATGATCTAAACAGCTCTGCCTTTTAAGTTCTCAAGTAGAGGGATTCCCCCTTCTTAGAAATATTCTAGTTTTCAAAACTTGTTGTACTTGGGTTTTTAAAAGCAATTTTCTCTCAAGTCTCAATTCAATTTAGGATTTAGCTCTCAAATTCTTTTTTTCAGAGGTTCTTGATTTCCTTTTGTATTCATCCTTAATCTATTTTTCCATCTCTCCTCTCCTTACGTGTCCATCTTTCTATATCTAATCTCATTCTCATTAGAATTATCAGCAGCTATAAGGATAGAAACTTCCCATCCCTCAAATCATATTTCTCTTAAAAGTCTCTAAATATAGTATCATACATCAATCCAAAAGGCAAACACATTCAGAATGCTCACTGCTGGTGTAGAAATGAGACATGATGTAATATGCATGAGCATAATTACATTGGAATACATTAAATGCTATAATACAGAAGAGATTAAAATAATTATGTGACTTCTTACAACCAATCAGAAGATGAAAAGGTTAGAAAGCAAATTAATAACTAGTTCAAATATACCATAAATCAATTTTGAAACAAATTTTGGGGAAAAAAAAAAACAAAAACAAAAACTTACCGCACATTTTTCCACCTTCCCAGCATTATTAGCCCATTTTACTAAAGCTAACAATCGAACAAAGAGCTGACGTGTCCGGCTAGCAAACTGCACGATTTCTATTTTCCTATAAAAATAAAGCATAATTGTAGGTAAATAGAAAATGTCAGAATGTATATTCTATAGCTTGTTTGGTTTGAATATAAAAAATCTTACCATTTTCATTTAAAACTATAACAAAAAAGAATTTCATTTACAACAAAGTTGTAAGCAATTATTTCAGTCTAAATCTATATTATTATTTCAATATTTCTAGAGGCACAACTACTTTAAGAAGCTTAACTTCCATCATGGGTAATAAAATAATCCAAAAAAAGTTAAAGAACTAGATTACTTCATGTTTGTTTTTAATACAGGTTATAATTTTTGCTAAAAAAACCTTTCTTTTTTTGAATTTTTGACTGCCAAATCAGTCAAAATCAGCTGTTAATATACTTTGATTTAACTAAACAAAAGTTCACATCTAAAACTGAAAAATAATTTTTTTTCAAAACACAAGTCATTTAAAGTTAAAGATTCAATCAAACATTTATTAAATTTCCAGTACATGTATACAAACATGAAGATACAAAGATGAAAACAAACTCTGACCTCAAAGAGCTTAAAGGGAAAGATGTACACATGTAGTTATAGACATGTACATATAGTTATATACAGAGCAGGTACAAAACAGACCCAGGCAACATTAAAGGTAAATAGATTTGGGAGTCTTATGAATAGAAATGATAAATGAAACTTTGGGACCCATTAAGTCTGAGTGTAGAGAGAGGAATAACCAGGCAAGAGACTTGGAGTACACATTACAGCAAAAGAGGGGTAAGATATGAAATAGACCACAAAGAGAACTATCATAACAGTCCAGAAAGGAGAATTTATTTGTCAAAAATATAGTACACTACTGAGAGGTCAAGAACCTGGATGAAGACTAAGAGGCTAATAATTTAATAATTAATAATAAGAGACAATTGGTAACTTTGGGAAAAAAGGAGTTTTGAGTGATGAAGTCAGAAGTCAGATTGCAAAAAGGTAGACAAGTGAAAGGAGGAAGTAGTGACAAGTATAGACAGTGCTTTCTAGGAGTTTGAGAGAATGAGCAGAGAAAGATGACTTGAAGGAATAACAGAGTCTGCTGTGAGTTTTTTTAAATGAGGGAAGGAACCAGGAGAGAGGAAAAGGTGAGTTTAGAGAAAGGGATCATGAAATGGTTATGAGGACAACTACTAGAGAAAATGGGAGGAGATAAGATCAAGGATACTTGTAAGACAGGGTTGACCTTAAAGGGAATAGCCTACTTTTCATGAAAAATGAGAGTAAAGGAGAAAAAAACCTGAGAATGAAAGGTTTTCAAGGCATGAAAATCTGAGCCTTTGAAAAACATGAAACCAGGTAATTCTGTATTGGAGTACCTTCTTTAAGGTGATATTGCTAAGGAAATTCATCACTGGATAAACTAAAGGGACCCTAAAATTGCCATGTAATTCTTTACCCATAATTAGATGTCATTAAGCTCTTTGAGGACAAGGGCTGTCTTTCTTTTCATTAATGGCATTTCCAGTGCTTCACACTGGCAGGTAGTTAAGTACTTAGTACATGTTTACTGAATCGGATCAATAAACAGATTATATCATGATATCCCAACACATCAACTTGCCAGACATAGTAGATTGTATGTACTGAACAGCTCTATACTGTACCTATATAATGTAAATTCTGTAGACAGATCAATGGATAAACCAAACTATCTCCTGAGTCCCCTCTAAGAATAAAGTCAAGGGGTAAGAATTCAAGGGTAAAAAGAAAGTGTTTTAACAAAAAACAAAAAAAAAAAACCAAAACCAACCCCCCCCCAAAAAAAAACAACTGGTTCCTGATCCCCACAAATCCTCTGCATTTGCAAAAAAAAAAAAAAGTTTTTTAAACATTTAAAAGTTAAGTTCTAAATAGACTACAAAAAGAAGTGGTCTTTACTTAAAGGGCCTTAAAAAAAAGTCATAATATTATATGAAGTTTTCTTCTAAAGGTCATTTAGGAATGTCCTGAAGATGAGTGGCTAAAGTAAATCCAACTCCACAAAAGGAATTTTTGTTTATATCTTGTTCTTATGAAATGAGAATGAGCATAAGCTCATATAAATAAGCTGAACAACATTTACAATCAAATCATTCAAGAAATTAATAGGCACCACAAGTTATAGCCCCATCTACATTTACTTGCTAACTCTGTCCACTAATGCTTTCTCTTCACATAACACATCAGAACAAAGTCCTAGGTATATTTAAGTTGGGATAGAAATAAGGATATCTTTAAAACTCACCTTTCCACATCAGATTTCCTTGGCAGTCTAAGGAAACAAAAATATTTTAATTATATAAATATCACATTTGAATCAAAACATTACACTATTTAAATTTAAATTAAAAAGCATTGCACAGCATTATTGATAGTTTAGAAAATAGCATTATAATACCTGCCACTGAATATTGCAAGGTCAAATTTGGCTAATAATCTGATTTTATTTTTTATGAATACAAAACTGCATGCAATACAAGCATTTTCACAAGTATGAAACTAAGGAAAAATCACAATTTTCTCTACTTGAAGTACTTCACTGGCACTTTTTATGCTAGTAAATCAATCAATAAGCATTTATTAAACACACCCATTATGTGCCAGGCACTATGGCAAAAATTTTGCCTAGTAAGACATTTCTTTTAACCAAGTATTCATAGGTTCAGGAATCACAGACCCACAGGAACAAGAACCAATTTCATCAAGAGAACTATAAATATGTTCACTGGAAAATACTGGAAAAAACTATAAATATGCTCATTTTTTTGACCTTTGGAATAGATTAATGTTGTAAAGACTATTCAATGCACAAAAGGATGAAGGTTTATGAATATACTTTCTTCTGTAATAAAATTGGATGTACCTGCCATCTAGGGGAGGGGTGGGGAGTTGGGGGGAAAAATTTGTAACAGAAAAGCTATGTAAGGGTTAATGTTGAAGAATTTCCCACACCTGTTATGCAAATAAAATTAAAAAAACATAAAATAAAATTGGATGTAGACAATACACAGTTGCAAAACACTATTTCAATGATTAGAAAGCAGCTGAGAAATGATTACAATTACAACTAGTTATATATATATATATAAATCAAACCTGTTAAGCTTTTCTTTTCTTAGTAACCCCCTAGTATCTATAATCAGCAACAGAATCGTGGTTCTCCCCACCTCCCAATCAAGTAGAATTTAATCCTTATCTGATAAATCCATGGGCAGTCCCCTAAATCCTGTATTTGACACTCTAACAGTAGGTTCCTTTCACTATGTACTTTCCCTTCTCTGCAATCTGGTCATTTATCTGAAAGATCCAGAATAGTGTTCTATGGTCCAACAGCATCTTTTACTCCCCTTCTCTACATGCACACATTCCAGGAAGTCCTAGGTGCCCAAAGGCCAAGGGAAATAGAATTGCTATGCTTCCATGGTTGTGGGATGGTCAGTCTTGGATTACTAAATGTTGTTAACAACACTGCAAGAATGAGATGTGGAAAACCTAGATCACAGGATAAAGAAAAAATGAGTTCCAAATTACAGGAAAAAGACCACTAAGGTGAGGTGAGAAACAGGACTGAAGTAGGAGAGAGAAAATAATGGATCAACTGCCAGGTTGGGTTGAACTATATGCCAGCACTGAAATAACTGATAACTATGACTCAGATAATCTAAGTTTAAAAAAAAAAAAAAAGCTTCAACAGGGGCCTGGAAGCAGATAAATGCTAAAGCCATTTTCAAAAAAAAAAAAGGGGGGGGGGTTGGCTTTAATTTTCTCAGCAAAGCAGGAAATAAGGTCTTCAGGGGGGGAAGGAGGGAGAAAGGAAAGAAGGGAAAGAAAGAGGGAGGGAGGGAAAAATAAAGAGAAGGAGGGAGGGAGAGAGAAGGAATAATATAAGGAGTTTAAGCAGAAAAAAGTTTTGGAGCAGCTACTGCAGGTTATAAGATAGTAAGCCAGGGAAGGAAAAAAAAAATTATCAGGGGTCCAGATGATATTAGATAATTATACAGTTAAAATCATTAATAAGATCATTACTGAAGGGAGAAATGTGAGACCAGAGTTATAATGACTGGAAGAAAAGGGGGGAGGAGGGACTAAAAGTCAGGTTGACAACAAAGACGCTTTAGGAACAGTGAAATGGAATGGATGGAACAACAATAATTATGATCAGAGAAATAAATTTAATAATTCAAGCTAATAGAGGAAGAAGAGTTCTGAAGTGAAAGCTAGGGTGGCTGAGGTATAGTAAAAGCACAGATTATAAGATTTGAAGAAGTTGGTAAAATGGAAGGCGGCCAAGGTTTTAAAAGGGACATTAATGTTTCAGTCCCTGAGTTGGAGGATAGGGGTTAATATAAAGACTGGGAGCCAAGTACTGAACTACTTGAGAAAGGAGGGGAAATAAACCTCCACGGGATGACTCTGAAAAAGACTTGGATCAGGCAATGAAAGCGGGAATAAACACTTCAAAAAGGGGAGAGGCTGCCAAAAGATGGGGACAGAGACAGGGGTTTGGAAGTGGTAGTGAGGAACAAGTCAGTAAAATTACTTCTGAACTAGTGTGCAAAGGAATATGAAAGTGAGCATTTGGTACCTGAAAGAGGTCAAGGACACAATATCTTCCAGAACTAAACTTCTTAAACTATGGGTCTGAAACCCATGTGGGGTCACAAAATTATGATTATCAGTAAATAGTTGATTTGTATACCTATTTTATCAAAGGGGTTGCAAGTGGAAAAAGTTTAAGAAGCCCTGTTCTAGAGAACATCAGATTTCCAAGAAAACAAAAAAATAGAAAAACTAAAAAAGGAGGTCTAAAATTAAAAGATCTCAATATGAATAAATAAGGTGTCATCGGAACCAAAAGAACATAATTTTAGGCTACATTAAGATAAACTTATTGCCCTGACTCAGGAGGTGATGATCATGATGATCATCCTATATTTTGCCCTGGTCAGACCATAATTCAATTCTGTTACATTTTAGGAAGGTTGCTAAGGATGTGGCACTAAAAAGAAAAGGGCAATAGCAACAATGAGGAGGAAACTGGAGACCACATAGGAGGATCAAGTGAAGCTTTAACAGGAAGCTTTAATTTAGACAAAGGCAGGTGATATGATAACTATCAAAGTATGCAAATTATCATTTGGAAAAAGATTATTTTGTTTCTTCCCAGAATACAGAACTATATAGTAATAGGTAGATGTTGCAATGGCAGATTTTAGCAGAACTTAGCAGAAAAAAAACTTCATAATAATTAGAGCCTTGGCAAATTAAAGGTTTCCTATCATTAGAGGTCTTCAAGAAGAAACTGAAAGACCACTTTTCAGGGATATTGTGGAGATGTATTGAGTACCTTCTAACTCAGATTCTGTGTCTAAATAAAAAAAAGAGTTCTCTTTCTGACTCTGATTATCCATATGGCTTTATGCAAGTCACTTAACTTCTCTAAGACTCAGGTTAAATATTACAAATTATTATATTATATTGAAATATTATTATTAAATACAGAAAATATTTGATGTCTGGATCACAGGATGTTTTAAGAATCAAATGAGATGATTTATGTGATATCGTAGAAAAGTATGTATATAGAAACATACAGTAAGATTATTGTTCCAATAAAGACTACTCTCAGTTCTTAAAAACTCTGCATAGCATGAGTTCTGACAGATCCTATCAAGATGAAAAGTCTTCAAGTAGAGACAAGTGAGAGAAGTTCTGGAGAGCTTTTATCACCAGAAAATTAGCCACTACATGTCTTTTAGTCATAGTACCAATCTAATGAAGAGCATTTGATATGACATTACAGATCTGATTCATTTAAAAAGGGAACCAACAAAGATACTAGAGAAAAGAGGGAGTTCAAAAGATCAATCTGTGATTCAAGCAGTTTCAGAACTCAAATATATATAGGATTTGATAGTTGAATGGGATTTGAGATCATCTAGATGAATTCTTTCCTTTTATAGGGAATACAGGTGAAAATATTGAAGCCCAAAGAAGTTCAGTGATTTGCAAAAGATCATACAGATAGTAACCAAACCTGGGAGTCCAACACAGACCTGCAAATCCAATGCTCCTTTTATCAAAAGACAAAGGCGAAGGAAAGCAACCAAGTGACCTATTCTTGTTGTCAGCAGATGCATCAGATTCATCCACTGTCTTCTTCCTCAGAAGGAGACCACGACCAATCCCTTCCAACCCTTTGTCCCAAAACTATGCACTTTAAAAGTATTACTTTAGCACCAGCCCTGAAGTCAGGAAGACCTGAGTTCAAATCTGGCCTCAGACACTTAACACATCCTACCTGTGTGACCCTGGGCAAGTAAGTCACTTAACCCCAATTGCCTTAGCAAAAAAAGCAACAACAACAACAACAACAACAAAGTATCACTTTAGTCTGGGATTCGGAAACGACCTTATAAACAGATTATATTACTGACTCACAGATACCTAGAAATGCTTTACATGAAGCAAAACTTTTCATTCCACAATGTGGGATTCTTTTGGTCCAACCTATAATTTCACAGCTGTGGGGAGCTCTCCTTACTAAGAGAATCAACAATTGTTCCAAAATTTTACAGTCTGGAAGGAGATTCCTGAGGTCTTGGGAAGTAACATGATCTTCTCAGAGTCACTAAGGGTCAAAGGTAACTCAGACTTCCCTGACCCCAGAACTTTCCATCCATTATTCGACTTTGAGATATTACACTTAAAATGTAATTGGTGGCAAAGGTAACAAATAAATATTCAAATAAAGAACGATTAATCAGTCAATTAAAAAAAATGTTACTGGGCAAAAGGAGAATAAGGGTTAGTTAACAGGAAGACCTTTTACTTAATTTTGCCTGAGGCCTTAATGTGTCAGAAGCAAGAACATAATCACGTTTTCCTCTAAGGCATCTAAGAAGAATCATTTGTTTTAAGTCCTGGCTGTTCTGGTTTAAGTCAACAAGGACTTAGAAATTTCAAAACTTTTTTTCAAGAATTCCTGCACGTGCAAGAAAATTCAAACCCACTGCTTCTCAAAAGAGTAACTGCATGAATCTTTAGAAAAAGTTCAGAGAGGTATAAAATATGGTTCTGCTTTCTCCTGAAAAGAGAACTTTAAAAATCCATTCTATGAGGATAAATTTTAATATAGAGGGGAAAAACTGTAAAATATATGCTACAATTCTGAAATCTGCTTTCATCTGCCAAATTAGAACATAACTCACTTTATAACTAGTTGAGTGGCATTAAGATCCTTACTTTATAAAATTTCAGGTGAGACACTTAAAGGCAGTTTACTTGGATAGAATTGGACTTGGTCAGGAAGTACTTAGTTCAACCGTGAGCTCAGACGCTTACTAGATACGTGATCCGGGGCAAGTCATTTTAAGTTCTGACTGCTCATTTGTAAAAGAGATAAACTACTTTCAGATCCAAATCTGTGATCCTCTAAGTTTAATAATTAGAGACTGCTATGGCAAGTAAACTAACAATTTATTACCTTAACTTAAAACTCATTTAGAAAAAGAAACGATGAAAAGTCACGAAGATTCCCTCTCCTTCCCTTTCCCCACTTCGGTGCTGGAAGAAAAAAATGACTAGACGTACCAGGCAGAAGATGACAGACTCGTCCTTTTGACTGACAGACCGCCTTTCTAGTCAAGGGGCGCCTGGGGATGGGGCTGGTGGGCAGGGGACAAAACGACTTCAGGACAGTCTTCGCTACGATTGTCCTAAAGCGCCTACTTAAGAAGCTTCTGCTGTGTCCCGGGAAAACCCCAACGGTGCAGGTCCTGCACAATCCTGCATGCACTCGCGCCGGGACTGCCCAGGGTCGCATGAGCTCTGGCTGGCTGAAGTGGGGCAGAGACCCCTGGGCGGAGA